>VZTO01001941.1:11699-42295 GCA_013400615.1 Syrrhaptes paradoxus
AGGCTGAATGTATTTTGTCCTTGAGAGTATCCTAGCAATAACTATAAACGTTCTTTTCCTATCAGTTTTCTTCTGAGCAGGAATCCAAAACATAGCTTCTTGCTAGCTATTTATGAAGAGAAGGGAAAAAAGGAAAAAAAATTAATTCTCCTCTGCTTAACCCACAACATTCTCTAAAAGGAAGCTCTGTAAAATTAACATGGTGTGAGTTCTGTGCTTTGTTCCATGGAATTACTAATGTGTTGATGTGCTGAGTTTACAACTGAAACTATGATTTTCCTGATTTTCAGTTCTCAGGAAGAGATCTGAGCATCGAATTGGAGCCGTTAAGCCAGTTCTAACACAACAAAGCAAAGAGCAGAACCCCTTTTTTCATAGTTCTAGACTAGCTGGAGTGAAAAGCAAAATGAAGTCATTAGGGTCAGCAGAGTAAGTATGTGCATGTTTAAGTGTTGGCAGTCATAGGGAACTTTTGCCTAAGGTGCAAAAGGTGTATAACATTTGATACTTTTGTGATAGTTAGGCTTGCCCTTTGCATACACTGTCACATTGGTAGGTCTCAATAGATCGTTGTGATCAGATATGACTTTGTTTCATTATGGCGGCCCAGAAGATAGTCTAGCACTTGATATCTGCTGTCTCCCCTGTTGATTAGGAGCCAGTCAGACCTAGAACTGTGAAAGAACTGGTGAAAGTGAACAAAAATGTGAAATATTCTGAGAAACTGTAATTCTTCTAATTCTAACTGATCTCAACAGAGAAGTGTCTCATGTGGTCTGCTCTGGTGAGGTATGAGCCCCCTTTTACAGAGGGGTCAGGGCTCTGAGGTTCTCAGAAGGCTTGAAACGAAGTATACCTGGCTACATTGCGTCTTGATAGTTACTCAGAACCCAGGGAAATGTAAAGTCAAGAAGTACTTGGGCAAAAGCCATGAAAGCTGTCTGTGATCTTATGCCCTGCTTACTGTTTACATTGCTGTTTACCTCTCTTTTGGTCATTTGCTGTTAAATCTCTCATACAGGTGGCAAGAACTAACAGCAATATGTAGATGATCACTACAAAGGACGAGCAAACATTACAGATAGGTGAAAGAAGTTCCATTATTTTACTTCTAGCACATAAATCTCCAAGTGATTATACTGAGAGATATAGCACTCCTGGCTGGCTCAGTCAGAAAACTTAGGATGTAATGGAATTTACTGTAGCAGAGGTCCACAGCAGATATGAAGTAAAACACTATTGATTGGGTCTCCATTAGGCAGAGGAGGTGAAGTAAACAGAGAAATGCATGATTTTGGCTACAAAATACAAAGATATGAACTAAGAGTCAGCTGAATTCATATATGAGGACTGAATTCAGTTTGAAAGATTTAAATTTTGATGATTATGTCTGCATGGTGGTGTGAGTTAGGTAAGAAAGCTTTGTGGATGCTGATAGACACCTCAGACATGAGCTGAAGCTGCTCTTGAGGCAGTACGGCTTGTATTGATTAGATAACTCTATTGACTATAATCAGAGCTAGAGAAGAGTGTGTAGGTACTTAAGTGTAATTGTCTTAGTTTGGAGCCATCTCATGGTGCTATTTATGGAGTACAGTGTCTCACATCATTCAGGTTAAAGATTTTAAAGATAAAAATGGCCAGACAGACTTTTAAAAAAAGGTTTTGCAAATAGAAAAGTGTGAATTGAGTTATGTGTGAGTACATTATGTGATCTTATTATGTCCAGAGGTGATTTGTGCAGTGAGATTGCTAGTGATGCAAAGATGTGGTAGCTCAAGGAACATGTAAAAATTTTCTTTGTTTTGATGTGCACATTTCCAGGTTGTGGCATGGAAGCTTGGAACACAGAAACCAACAGACAATTTCCTGATGTCTCAGTTTTAGTACAAGTATCTGATACTCATTTAAAAAAGTATGGATCTTGAGTAGTCCCTGGGAGATCAGAAAATAGACAGAAACTGCAAAATACAAACTTCATCTTCTGTGTAAGAGGTTGTGGTTTTGGACCATGCTTTTGGATTATGCCATTTAATCAGCCATCTGCAGCAATAATGACAGCCAAAAGTAAACATTACAAAAAACTGTAAGTGAAATCTTAGCTAAAATAAAGAATTGATTTTTTTGTAGAAGACAAAAGTACAGTTTTAATCAAGATATGTTTGTGGAACTCGTCTAATGGGGTGAAGTAAATATTGCTTTGGAAATGTATACAGTGAGCCATAAAGGGATTGCTCTATGCTAATTTATAAACAATTTAAATGGAATTATTTTACCAGAAAGAGAAGAGGATCTTGGACACTTTTATTTATGAGAGTTTTTATCTTTTCCCTGAACAGTGAAGGACATGGAGCATGCACAGCATATAACATATTACTCTTTTAAGCATTACTATTTTTATTCAACTTTTCCTTCTTTACCTAGTAGTCTCTTTAAATTATTAAAAATTACTGAACAAGCCTCATCAGAGCATTAATTGGGAGTACACTTAAAATAGTGCAGGCACATACTAGTGAGTACTTTAAGAAGTGTTGTTTACCATTCTGACATATATATAGGAACCTAACAGAATGTTCTGCTATAGCCTTATCACTCCACATGTACAGTAATTAAAAAAAAAAATCTAACTAAACTTTTTTTGGAGGTCATTTACAGATTCTGTGCTATCAAGGATGTCCCTGAACTCCTGTCTCATATTTTTTTTTTTGTTATGCTCTGTGATTCTCTGGTGAGTATTTCAGATGCATTAGTCAAAACTCTGGAAAAATCAGCCAGGTACACATAGGTAAATATATGTTCTGGAACAGTGTGCTACAGGATTGAAAGCTGAGCATACAGATGTCACTGATAATCTAACTCTTTCTTCAACTAAAAGATGAGCACAACTGGGACTAAAATATGTGGATTAGAGATAAATTTGACTTTTAACAAGAAATATACTCAGTAAACAAACTAGAAGCTCAGAGGTGCTCTTATGTTTTAAGAATTATCAAGGGTCAGGGAGCATGTGAGAAAGAAGACATTCAGACCAATGAATTGACAAAGGAAAGTGAAGCGCAATTAAAAAAGTCAAAATCTGAATTTCTGCTTCTTACACAACAAAACTGTTGGCAAACAAAATATCTATAGGTTGTGTCATAATAAATACTAATTTAATTTTAATGACTATATGAGACTACCATATAGAAACCTTAAACAGCTGTTTTCCAGTCATTATTCCATGTGAAACTGTTCTCTGAACCTTTATAGTGTCTTGTGATTGTGACACCAGTATTCAGCAGTTAGTTTTTATTAATTCAAAAGCTTTTATTTGCCATTAAAGTGAGCATTTCAGGTGCACCTACTGCCCTAATTACCATGGCAACAATGTGACTGACAAGGGAAATAATTTTTAGCTTGAGAAGTGGGTATATGAGTTGGAAAAAGTACAGAGGAAGGTTCTACTCAAAACTTACTCCTCCCATCTCATTTTTGCTCTGTAATTTAGCAAAAGTGTACATATTTGATACAATATTTTGGTTTCAAATAGTTTATTTGAGGGCTATTCTTACATCTCAACTTAAAATTTCATTTGGAGAAAGAAAAATATTGGACTGTCAAAATGATTGAAACGGTCCATTTTCCTTTTATGGACCAGGAAGTTTCAATTTTTTGTTTCAAAAACTTTCTGTTTCTGTTCCTTCCTCCTCCCCTGCACCCTCCCCTCTTTTTTTTTTTTTTTTTCACTTTTGTGTAGGTACTTGGAAAAATTATTGACTTTAACTCCTTTATCCAGGATAAACTTGAAAATGTTCTGGGAGATGTCTTTTTAACCTAATCTTAAGTATCTTAAGTGATAGGATTCCATACCCTAACATCTTAGACTATTCCAGAGGTTAACCTGAATGGAAAGGTTTTCTTAATGTCTAACCTAAACTTTCTAAACTTGTCAGTTAGGCTGACCACAGTGGAACTAAGACCCAGTTATTGGTAGCTATTTGTTTTGAAGCTGTGAGGAGTATTGTTTCGTCCTTGTTCTGTCTTTCCCTCTTTTTAGGTGAAAGTAATGTAAAATACAATTTTAAAAAGTCAGAGTAAGAATAAGATAATGTTACTTGCACTTTTCAAGAACACGACAGAACATTTACTTTCTAAAGATATGGTAAGGCAACACTGATTATCCAGAAAGAGAGTTCATATGTCTTTTTCTTCTATCAAGAAAGAACCTACATATTTTTAAATAGTTGTCAGGCTTCCTTGTCAAATAGAAAGACTGGCTTTGAATGCTATAAATTTCTCTGGGTCTGGTTTTCTCATGTCATTGTATCACTTTGTAATCTCTATTTTGCAAGTTGTCTTCATTTTATTTCTGTGAGAGAAAAATTTAGATAAATTATCCATTTTTTTGTTCACTTATTTCAAAATAGTTCAACAAAAAATGAAAATGATGAATATCAGGCATTCAGGTGTGTGATAGAGTGGCTAGTTTAAAAGACATTCTTATATGAGGTCTTTTTTTTTTTAAAAAAAAGCCTTTCTTCTCAAACAATTTCAAAGTACTAACATAATAATGATTGTCATCAGTTCCAATTACAAGTCCTTAGGGCTACATTTGATGGATAAGTGGCTTCTTGAGCTTAGTATTATTATCAGCACTGATTTTAGCATTGATTTGAATGACATTTGGCAGAAGAGCTCACCATGCTCTCTAAACCTGCACTTTGTGCCATATGGGAGATTTTACCTTCACATATATAGTGATTTAATGCTGCAGCTAATCTTTCACAAAAGGCTCTCAAGTAAAAAGAAATCGTGTTTCTTGCGATTTGGTATTTCTCAAGGAAAGAACAACAGTATCTTTAGTAGTTGTATAACATTTTTTCTTGCCAAAATTGATGGTCTATTTTATCATTCTTTGTTTCCAGATTTTCTTTGTGTTATCATGTTACTGAAGTATTGAAGGGAACATTGCTACAAACTTCAAGGTTTTCTTTATATTTCTGGCAGTAAAAAAAAACCTGTTTGTATTTCACTTGTAATAGTATCTACACTGTTTACAGTCAATGAATATGGATTAATAGATGAATAGACAGTAGTCTTTAAGTTTGTATAAAGTGATCTGTGAACCCAGTTCTTTCATCAAGGTCAGAACTTGCGGGTGATCCAAAGCAGCCTTTTAGAACAAGTGGATGGGCTGTGATGCTTTAACATACCCATCATCTGTTCTGAGCACTGACCTATATTCATTAGGTTAACTTCATCTATTTGTAGCTTGTGAGCATTTGATATATTTATGTTTTAATCTGGTAAATTAAGTAATCCTCTGCATTTTTTTCTTTGTATAGACCCCTTTGTTCTGTAGTTAATAAATTACTTCCTAGATAAATTGACTAAGCTCTTCAAGTTATATGGCTGTTTTGAGAAGTCTGGATCATTTGAGTGGTTTCTGTTGAATTACCTTGTTGAATCATTCACGGTTTTTATGTCTCTGGATTTTGATAACAGAACTGAACATGTTTTTTCTGGAATGAAAGGAGATATTTGAGATACAAGACCAGGAGTTAGTTCAGGCTTATTCTCTCTCTTTTCTTCTATGTGTTTTTGAGAGTGAATATGTTAAAAAAGGTACGTTATTAGGGAAGTGCCTGTGGCTTTTGTGATTGCAAAGTCTAAGCTAAATTTTAAACCGGAGAGTGATGCTTACACCAACTCATCATTAACCATATTGAATTTTGAATTCTAATCAATAAAAGATAAAGTAGGAGAAAAGGTGTAATCACACTGTATCTGTGTAGTACTGTGTTAGAATTCTACATTTCAATACAGGCTTCCTGAACTTTTGCAAGGTACGTTGTTTACTCAAGATAGTTGGTCCTTGCTGCTGAGTTTTGGGAAAGAGGGGACAGACCCTTCATCTATATAACACACTTTCAGTCATTGAAAGTGGAGTATTTGCTGACGATCTTATAGAAAGCTTTCTGAAAACTTTCCATTGATTTCTGATCCCATTAGAAGTGTAATCCTGTGTTTTACTAAACCCCAAACAATCTGCTGAGAAAAAAAATAAATCTCTTTATATCCCACATATCTAAAAAATTTCAGGTGAATTCAGGTCATAGACATGTGATGATATTTACTATGTTCTGTTGATTTCTTCAAATCAGTGTAGGACTAACGTGTACTTTAATGCTTTTACCCTCGGACTTCATAACAGACCCTTCTGATTTGGTTTCAAGTGAGAACAAACAAAAAACCCAAACAAAACCCCAAACAATTGAAATCCAAATCTTATGACTTAAATGCAACTTGTTTAAGGTGGTACCTACCGGAGCTAACTGAGAACACTAAAAGCACCAGAACACCTAACATCTCACAGCTAATGTAAAGCAAGGAGAGTTTGAAGGTCATTGCTTTTTGGATGCAGCAGACAACTATGGAGTCTGTCTGCTGCTGAGGTTTTAGAGTTTTACTTGGTGAGGAGATTTTAGCTTCCAGGTTTACTCAAAGCACGAAGTTTTTCCTGTAGAGAAGGCTGCTACATAAATATGCTATTGAATGATGCTTGGCTATCAAACAGAGCACAATATTGAGGGAAGTATATAATAATAGTAATTACAGTATTTAATAGATCACAAATATTAAATGCATACCCATCCTTTTTCACATTCTTTTGCCTCTAGCTGTTGTGCTATCGCTCATACGTATTGTTAGGTCCTATGACTTTATCATAAGACTTTATTTTTGTTCTATTTAGAAAACATTCAATACCCTGGGCCTAACAGCAGAAATCCCTATGCTAGCTTCACTAGTATTATACACATTTTCAACAGCTGTGGACATGACTCTCCATGTTTTTATCAGGCTGATATAGACCAGGCAGTCATTATATTTTGCAAGTGTGGCTTTCAAGAAGCTATTGCACATTGGACTGTGAAGTGTTTACATCACAGAGCAGAAAGCACAGGATTCTTCTCCCTGTTGAAGAAAAGTACAATGTAGCTTCATTGTCTTGAAAGTATGCACTACATTTCTGTAGCCTGAGAATCCTGTTCAGTCTATTTAATAAAAAAGGAGACTGAATGTTCTAATTTAGAAGAAATGTTATAAACAACTCATAGTCGAATCCAGGGTCGGTGATACATGCACCTTTGGTGACTCTTCAGATCGTACAAATATAGTATGCATTCATTAATCTGGCAACTGCTGTGCGTGTCTGATTCCTTGGGAAATAGGAAACAGTGGATCAGCTGCAAGCAAATTTAATTGCACCAACCATCCCTGTTGCATTGCAGAGCACTGATGCCTGATGCCCTGGGCTGGGGCTGCCCCTGGCTGCTGCCATAGCCTGCCTTGCTCCCTCACTCCCTCCAGCAACGAGCTGCTGGCCCAGTCCTTTTCAGTGAACTGATTTTAGGTGAAGGTGAAAGAAAGGTGATTTTAGGTGAAGGTGAAAAGGTGAAGAAACTTCCAAGAAGAGATGAAATGCAGTTCAGATCCAATTACAATTCAGAAACGATTGAGTGTGGCTATGTTTGAACCTCAAAATGACACAAAATGAAATTGTTGTCATAGTGAGAAACCATGTACAAACCAGCAAATATCTATGGCATTTCCTGCTTGCAACAAAAGGACCAGCCCAATTTAAGAACACCTCTCTCTGCCCTCCCCCCAAATTAATGCAAAACTCATTACAAATGAGATGGCAAACAACAAGTGTAAAATATTTTGATTGCCTATGTCCTGGCTGCCAGGGAATGCCAGTTGTAGCATAAATATGTCATTAATAATTTGTCAGTTTGCCCTACTAATGACAGAAACTGTGACTATCAAAAATAATTTTAAAAGATTTCTTAAATAATATCTGTCACGTAGAAGTTCATTGAAGAGTCCTATTTACTAAGCAACAAATACGGCCCTGCTTGCAGATAAGCTATGTAATATCATATTAGAAAGATCGATGCATTTAGCTGAATCAAACATCAGTAAATATAGTTCAGACAAGTCAAATACACAGCACAAAAATTCACTTTTATTGAGCTTCATTTTTCCCTTCCCCCTCCCTCCTGATTAGCCCTTTTACTATCAGAATGAAACTCAGGCTTTGAAAAAGATGTGAGACATCACTGTTTTCTGGTGTGGGAAAACCATGTAAACTAATATATTCATTAGATTAAAGATGCTTTGTGATCTTTAAAAAAAATCCCAGTTTTTGAGGTTTGCTTTCATGTTTCAGAAACCTCAAAGAATGAGAAAAGTCTGAGACAGAGTCATCTGTGCTGTGGCTTGATTGGTCTCAATTGGTCTCAATTTGGTGTACACTCTGTGTAAATTCATATATGTTTGACGTTGTAGGATAACCTGAAGATAAGGAGAAGCAATCCATTTTCACTACATATAAGGAGTTAAAGTGCTCAAAATGACCTTGTTGTATAAAGAATAAACTGAACACATTTTAGCTCTTAGAAAAGCATCAGTTTGAGTTAAATTAATCTTTTGCAGTTAGTATGTCATTAGCTTAAGGGTTTTTTGTTAAAATAAAAATCAATTATTTTATTTCTCTTAGAAAGTATAGAAATATCTTGAACAATCTTTGCGAAGTATAAAGGGTTTCTGATGTCACTAAATACATATCAGGTGCTCTGATTAATATTACTTGTGGATTAGCAGTCAGTTGATCTGGTAACTCACAGATTCTTTGTCAGCCAACAAGCAACCATTTCTTAAGAATGGCCTCATCAATATACATTAATTGGGCAGAAATTAATAATTTCACTCTTGTCTACAAAAAATAGCAAGATGGAGATGTTGACAGTTTAAAAGTACAATGAGCTTCTCCTGTCCAGGGCTGGACATATGAATTTGTTAAGCAGGATCTCTCAACAAGAAATAGCAAGAAATATTTTGTTTTGTGAATCGATCATGTATTAAGTTTAGAAATAGAATGAGAATGAGAAATCACAAGGGAAAAATAGTATCTAGTAGCAATCTGTTTTGAAATGACTGAATTGGGTGCCTTCTGTGGAAGGCAAATTTTCCTCTTCACTTTGTAAGTAATGTAAAAGTTATTTTTCTAATTCATAGAATCATAAAATGATTTGTGTCCAAAGAAACCTTAAAGATCATCTAGTTTCAACCCCTCTGTCATGGGCAGGGACACCTTCCACTAGACCAGGTTGCTGGATGAATTAATGGATGAATGATGGAGGTGGAATTAATTTTTCACAGTGAAAACAAAGCTCTGTATTTATAGGACTTTTGAACTACATGATTCTGGAAATGGCTTGTTCAGCTCTCTGACACCAGAAGAAAAACTACAGTTTCCATCTTCGCTTCTTGTCACATAGGCATCATGTGCGTACAGTAGCAGTAGCGTATAGTGAGCATTCAGGAAAATATGTCCATAAGTACTGAAATAAATGAGAAAAGAGTGACTTACACATGGCAAAGGCTGAATGACAGGGTAATCACATGTATTTCCGTAGTCACTGTTAAGTGTAATATGCCAGAGAAAAAACATTACAGAAGTTAAAAAGGCAACACTTAATTACTTGTATGGCAAATGAATAAAAATTACAATTTTAGATATATATATCAAGCTTTAAATACTCATAACTATAAGGTTTAACTCTGAGGTCATTCTTGAACATTTGGAAACAGACTAAAACTAAAATCCTTTACATTATTTTCTAGCTATACAGTTACAGGCTTTATTGAACATCCTGGTAGGATGGCCTGTAATTTACCTCAACCCTGTACCTGCTCATTATTTAATGGCAATTTTGGAGCTATACCTTAGGCAGCACCATTGCTGACCAAAAATAAAACATGAAATAAATGGAAAGGAAATTAAACTCATTTATATAAAGCTCTAGAATTGTGTGCAGATCTCAGAATCACTGTGCGGAATTTCCCAGGAGGCAAATGTCTTTCCGAGTTGATGAAAATAGTTTTGACTGCCGAAAGATGAAGATAAAAGTGTTTACAAAGAAAAACTTCCCAACATTAAGTAAATAGTTTAATAAAGATATCTGGTGTAACATATGCACATATATTTAATGCAGAAAGAGGTATTGCACTGTAACATTAAAACCAGTAGAGCACTTCTCTAAAGTTCGTCTAGAGTAGTCTTTTAAATTATTGATATTTTAATGCATTAAAAAGTCAAAGATGTTTATGGTTGCTGGATTCTCTCAGAAGAAGTCTCTGGAGAATGGAGGGATATTTTGAAATACAGTAAGAGTAGGCTTCCTGCTTAAAAATCAATGGTAAGTTAGACTTAATATCTTCAATAAAAATAAAATGTTATTTGCTTTTCTGCAAGTAGAATAAAAGCATTTTTGCTTCCAAAATTATAATTTCTTCACTTTTTTTTCTTACTCCAGAAGTCAGTAAACCCCCTTTTGTTTCTAACCCGTCTCATCTAAAAAATCGATCAACATCTCATGCTGATGGTCTGCTGGTCCACCCATTCATATCCCCTTCCAGGATTTTGTTGGGATTGCTCAGGAGGGTCATCTGCAGCATACAGGATATAGCCCTGTGGAGCCTGGCCAAAGGGGCAGCAGGTATTGCAAACATTATACCAGACTGGGGACATGTATGAACTCTAGTTCTTTAGACTACTTTTCCTGGCATCTGGAGGCCATTAGTGGATTTTCAGTGTTAAAGAGAAGCATAAAGAGAAGAATACTTTTTTCCTTCCCAATTTCTTTGTACAGAAGTTAAGATGTACTGTACGAGGGGGGGGATATGTAAAGACAAAGGTATACACATCTTGGGCCATTAGATATCTTTCTGTTAAAGACAGACAAAAACTACAGTTGTATCTATAGAAGCAGATTTTATAGTATTTTTGTTTAAAAACATGGCTGTTTATGTTGAGGTCATTCCTTAACAGGGAAAGATAATTCTGTAGCTTCATTAGAGTTGCTATAACCTTTTAAACCCAAATTACACATCACAAACTACTGAGGAATTTTGCTAGTGCACTGCAATTCTTTCCTATTTTATGTAGTATATGTCCAGGTGTGTCTACAGTGTTGTAAGACTGTGTAATATAAATTGAAGTTAGCTTGTTTAGGAATAAAGCAGTCCTCAACTGCACAAAAATTAAGGAAACCCTCCTGTGACAGTATAATACATTAGTTTTTTTTTTCACATGTGTTTATTGGGGACTGTACTGATGAGAAAATACCTTTTTTGATGAAGTCACAGTTTGAGTTGATTTGTCGAAACAGGAGGCGTTTTTTCATTGTGGCAAGTAGTGAAAAAATGTTTTAGTGGAGACTGATTCTGGTAATCTGACAGTATTGTTTTTGGATACCATCAACAATACTATCAGGTCCCAATCACTTCCTATAAATAAATAAATAGCTCTACCACCACCCTGAAACATGTCTTCCAGGACAGGGGTGTCTTGACACAGGATTTTTGTCTCTTTCTCATACTTGGTCCTGTGTCAAATAGAGTCCCAGTATATAAGATGCCAAATAGGGTCATTACTCTTACTTTTGTGGCGTGGTATATAATTCTTGGAACCAAATTTTACTTATAAATTAAAAAAATGTTTTCTCTAACATATCTGAGGACTAGAAATGTCTCATTAACTCTCCTTGTGTAAAACAGTTCAGTAATTCAGAATTTTCAGTAGTTCAACAGCTACAATTTAGTGTAATTGAATTCTAATAAATAAAATTTACATTAATAACTGTTTAAGAAATAGACCAGTACAAAGTATAATATGAAACATATATACTTGTGTGATGGGTTAGCCCTTATCTGGGGGCCAAACCACACACACCCATTCACACAGTCNAAGAGGGGGGTGCACCACTCCCAGAGGCACTCACAGCACGGAGATAGCAGCCCGAGCATCCCAGGCCAAGAGCTGAATGAAGTGAGGGGGAAAGTGACCACCTGGCCACAGCTAATGATCCCCCAGAGAGGGAGGATCCCGAAACTCATGGAACGGAGATAACGATTCAAGCGTCCCAGACCGGAGTGTGTGTGTGGGGGGAAAAGCCTTGGGAGAGTGAATGCAGACACGTGAAGCGAGATGATCTGAAGCCCAAGGGAAGCAAAAGAGAGAGATTTCCTGGAAGGGTCCTCACCTATATACTGGGTATGATATGTATGGTGTAGAATACCATTGGTCACTCTGGTTCTCAATCTTAACCTAAGAGCAAATCCCATGCTAGCAGCTGGACTGTGCCTCTCCCCCCGCCCCCCCTAGGGCTCCCCCCGCTCTGTCTTCAGAGAGGAGAGAGGCTGANATGTATTGGTCACTCTGGTTCTCAATCTTAACCTAAGAGCAAATCCCATGCTAGCAGCTGGACTGTGCCTCTCCCCCCGCCCCCCCTAGGGCTCCCCCCGCTCTGTCTTCAGAGAGGAGAGAGGCTGAAGGCATTTGTCCTTGAAATACTAGCAGTAATTATAAACATTCCTTCTTATCAGCTGTTCTCCTGAGTACAAATCCAAAACACAGCTTCTTGCTAGCTATTTATGAAGAAAAGGAAAAAAAAAAATAACTCTCTCTACTTAACCCAGGACAACTTGAAGAATTAATGTTTTTTCACCTCACAGAATTTATTATTTTCAAAATGTGTTTATTTTTTTTTGTTGTGGTTGGAAGCATATGTCCATGAAAACCTATCCATGAAACCAGGAGCACAATGGAAATTCTCAGAGCATGGTGATGAAGAAATAAACTTCATAAAGCAAATAGCATCTAGAAAATATTTCTAGAATGCTTATGGCCATCTCAGTAGATCACTGTAAGAGCTGGGAACAGATAACAAAGTTATAAAGAGTTTATTATCTGTACCAAGTATCTCCAAATCTAGGCTGAAAACATGTTGACTAAAGCAATTCTATCTTTTTCAAACTTACTTACTATTGCTGAAGTTGTAGTGTGTTTAATGGGACTTCCTTCACTCGTCTTTTCTCTGATGACAGGAATAACTCTGAAGTCCAGCTTTATGATGCATTATGACACCACATATCTCTGGACTATCAGAGTTACTGTAACTCATAAAGTGGCAAATGAATTAAAGCTGGAAGTATTAAAAAAACCAAATAAAAATGAAACATTCCTATGTTCCTTGTATCTCTGAGGAAAATACCATGATTTACACTAAAATAGGCAGACTTGCCTACAGTTGTACATGCAGAGATTTACTAAGAAAATATATTTCAAATGGTGTTTCTCTTACTTGGAAATTTACTTTAGCATAAATAACTGCTTGTGATTTTCATGCTGGGTACTTACTCTAGTTGACAGGAATAACACAGTGCTAGCAATTACTAAAGAAAAAAAATAGTCTTTTTTTTTGGTAACTTTTAAAGACTGATTATGGGTTTATGGAAATCTTTCGAAATTTCCTTTGCAGCTGTGCCTCACAGAGTGGATTTTTTTTTCAAATAACTCTTCAGCTACATGAACAGTTTCGGTCATATATAGTTATTTTAAAGATAACATCTCAAATGCTTACTTATACAAAGTTCTTTAAAAGCAACCTCTACAGTTGAAAAAGTATGATTAAAAATTTCTGCAAAAGTAATTGTGAAATTCAAAGGTAGTTTAAAATTTATACCCAATTTCTTTTTATTATTTCAGTTGATTCCATTTACTCTTAAAGTACTTAGGATTCTCAGACTATCATCTTAAGAAATAATGTCTAAAATGTTTAATGAAATAGATCAGGTTAGAACAGTTCATCTAGTTTTTAGAAGTGAAGTCGCTGTTCACAAAGCTGATTGTATCCTACATGCTCTGATTTAGGATTAGAGTGAGAAAATAGGCAGGATGTCCCAGAGTCTACTCACTAGCCCTATTGCCTGTTGCATTCTGGCTGCAGAGACAGTTTGCAGCTGTCAGGAGGAGTTAAAAAAGGTGGATAGGGCAGATAAGGACATGAGAAAAGAAAATAAAGGAAGAGGTGCTACTTTCTTAACTGTTCTTTGCACTTAAGAAACAGAAATGCTTGTCTGCAACAAGGATGAGAATTAAAATTTTCGAACTTTTTTTGATTAGAAAATAGACACATTCACATGAGATTTGTTCATTTTGGGGTTAATAAGAAATTACAGAAAGAAAATAGCTGTGCAACTGATAAGTAAATGTTAGCAAAAATTCAAAATGAGTTTTCTGGCTGTATACTTTTGTCTTTACATATCCCAGACCTCTTGTTCCAGACTTAATACAACTTCTGTGTAAATATGTTATCTAATTACACACGAGCATTCTTTGAATTATTTTGGTTTACCCAAGTACATTTTTTTTTTTACATACCAATCATTTTTTTGCATCTCTTGCGTCTGACTGGGAGAAAATAATAAAATTTATTCTAGGGTGTGAAAAAAAAATCTTGAGTAAAATTATGTTTAATTGTTAAGAAAATATTTTTGTTTTATATCCCTGAAAATACATGGAACAACATGCAGACAGAGGACTGTAGCTGTATTATCTGTGATTTTACATAATATCCCAATTAAGTGGTGTTTAACCAGTGTGCTTTCTCTCTAAAGGTACATTTTCTGCTGAAAGAAATTTTGTATATTATCACCTGTAAAAAAAAGTAACTTACTAATAACTTTTTCTTCCTGTAACTATGCTTTTACTGCTTCTGTGGCATCTTTTAGTGTAGAAGATTGGTAATTGCATTCTCATCAGAAAACATTAAAATGCTATGACTCAAAAATAATGAAACTTGATTACATTTTATATAAGGCATAAAATCTCAAAACTACACTTTGGACTTCAAATTGGTTTCTAACTTGATCAATAAGGAAATGGCAAGTTTTGAATATTTAAGAACATTTGCTTTCCTGAGAGTATTTTAGTATCTTCTCCTGACACTGACTATTAAAAACAAATTTTCTTTTATCAAAGGGAGAGTTTAGTTTTATTTTTATTACTTTAATTTACTTTTTAATATGTTTAATGGCTCACCTTTCTGTGGCAACATATGCTAAATGGACTGTGTTAATACGAAGGATGAATATTAGAAAAGAGCCTTGATAAATCAAAGTAGAATAGCTTTTTTTTTTTTCTAATTTACCTTCTAATAGTTTTTTTTTAAATTTTAAAAACCTTTTCCACTTTTATTAAGTCAATCATCAAGAAGCTATAATAAAGAACTTTTTCTCTTTATTACAGAATTAGTTTTTTCATAACATTGTTCTGGAATAAATGTTTGTTTCAGTTACAGTCCAGTTCACAAAGAGACTTGCTTTCTGCCAGCATTTCACTCAAACATATGCAGTTTTATAGGAGAGCAGAGGGAGACATTAGGCACAAATAGAACTGTGCAGTAAACATCATACAGCCAGTAGGGATTTTGTAGATTAAGAAGGAAAGCATGACTTACATAAAAACATAATATGATTTAAAGAGTAAATTTTACACAAAGGATAAGAACACAAAAAGTTGCATTTTGAAAGGCTCAGGTTTAAAATCTCTGTATCATACAATGATAACTCATGCCAGGTGATAGGGATGTTGTGGAAACCTCCTGAGTCATCTTCCTAAAGCTCACATACTTCTGCCAAACAAATGTCTGTTCTATGCTAATGATTGATGCACTATGTATGAGTTGTAATCAGACCCAATCAGTAGCAGTGCAAATATCTAAATAGTGAAAAAAAGTTTAATGATACACAAAAAAAGCTTTCTAATATTTTTATAATTACATATTGAAAACTCTTCATGGTATAATATTTCCAACATTAAGATTACACTTTTGTAAAAAGTTTTCCACTTCCTTATCCTTCTGAATGATAAATATGTGTAAATATGTTCTTAATAATATGAATATGTGGGAAGAATACAGAATTTTGTCCTCTGCTGACAGAAACAGTGAACATGTTTAATTGCAATAATTAATTTGCAGTGGCATTTATAGGTTTGCATTTTCCCTGATACTCGCACAACTCTACTGACAATGAATTTTATGTGTGGCAAATGTAAGACTGGCAGATATTAAAGAAACAACCTGTTGTTAGTACCTCAAAGGAAAATGTGAGCTTTCCAGAAAGATTAAAAACCACATTTGTAGATGAACTCCTTTGCAACAGAGTGCAGACTTTCAAAAGGGATAGATACTACTTGCTATTGTAAAACTGAGTTCAGCATTTGCTGCATGGTGCTGAAGTGAAAAACCATAGAATCAAAGAATGGTTTGGGTTGGGAGGGACCTTAGACATCACCTACTACCAAGCCCCTGCCATGGGCAGGGACACCTTCCACTAGACCAGGTTGCTCAAAGCCTCATCCAGCCTGGCCTTGAACACCTCCAGGGAGGGGGCATCCACAGCTTCTCTGGGCAACCTGTTCCAGTTCCTCACCACCCTCACAGTAAAAAATTTATTTCTAATATCTAATCTAAATCTGCCCTCTTTCAGTTTAAAGCCATTACTCCTTGTCCTGTCACTACACTCCCTAATGAAGAGTGCCTCCCCATCTCTTCTGTAGCCCCCTTTAAGTACTCGAAGGTCCCCTTGGGAGCTTTCTCTTCTCCAGGCTGAACAACCCCAACTCCCTCAGCCTGTCCTCATAGGGGAGGTGCTCCAGCCCTGGCAGTATTGTGATGTTTTAAGAAATTGCAGCATGCCATTTTCACTTCTTATATATTTATCCAAATGTATTGCTTTCTTTCATGCAATGAATTTAACTTTAAATCTTAGAAATATCTTCCTAGACTGTAAAAGCATATGTGTATGGAGCTCTGAGTACACAGTAAAACTCTACCCTTGGCATGTGCCCAGTTTTGTAACTATCCTCTCCGTGCAACTTCTCTGTAGATCTGTTTCAATTTCACAAATTCCCACATCATTGGGAAGGTAGTGCTGTTCACAGTAGTAGTGTGACAACTGTTGCTCAGCTAAGTACCCTAACTCAGACAGTCTGAAAAAGTCCACTAGGGATCCGCGGTGTGAATCCCTGGCGTTAGTGGGTATTCTGCCATTGTTGACCCATTCAAACTTTTTTTCTGCATTTTCTGCACTCTTTCTTCTGCACTTCTCTTCTTAGTAGATGTACATCCATTCTTGTAATCCAATTCTAGGCCATGAGAAGGATTTCTGTGATGTGTACAATGTAAGTGAGAATGAGAGGATTTTTCGTAGGCAGACTCACAAGTCTGATGGCTTGTGATCTCTACTTTGGTTATTTTTAACTTACCTTCACAGTATCCTCTCAAACTTGTAAGTCATAGAACTGGTGTGGAGTGGGCAATTTCCAGAAACTTATTTATTGCAGGTAATGTAGCATCTCATTCTTTCTTTGCTGAATATTTACTAGAGAGAAAATTCTATTTGTCTTCCCTGTTTTACAATAAATTTTCTTAAATAATCCATGAAGAAACTACCCTTTGTCTTGTGCTTCCCAGGACTTCCTAGTATGCAAAGGTTATTCATAACTTAAAGTGTTTTCCATTACTATACAATGTTAATAATAATAAATAGATATTTCTTCTCTAATTTGACAAAAATTTGAGCGAATCGAAACCAACTCAGAATATGTCATGCCTGAATTTTAAACAAAGGCTTAGCAGGGAATAATTTGTCTTCACAAAAGTTTTTGAATTGTCACTGCTCTGAAGTGCTCCCAAGGGGCAAGAGCTTTCTCTCTTGAGTGTTCTAGCTAATCTACAGGCTGCAAAGCCTCTTGTGTTATATAAAGCTCCTTTACATTCCCTGTTAATAAACTTAGCAGGAATGGTGGTTTTTATTAGCAAGCCATACACAGCTAAGAGTACTACAGTCTCCTTGGTTGCAAGCTCCCTGTTTTGGGCTAGACCCAGTTACTAGTGTGTTCTGCTTGATCTATTGGGAAAAGCAAAGAAAAGTAAACACAGTAAGCATGAGATATATTTTACATTTCTTGCGTAATCAGACTGAGAGTGTTGATTGGAGATCAGACTCTGAAACAGAGCTTTTCCCTATAACTAGAAGAAAAAGAATGAAAGAAGGTTAAGTTAATAATTGTTCATACAAAGTTATATGCCTGCTTTCACAGGAAAATGCACTGGCTTAAGAGCTGGTGAGATACTGGAGTGGTCATCCAGGAACTCTTCAAATTTTATCAGTTTTTGGGTGAAGACCAGCAAGATGCTGAAGTCATCACCACCAGGAAAGTCCCTCAACACTTTGCAAGTTCATTCATATTTGGAGTATTCATCATACTGACCCAAAACATGTGGCTTTGTGGGCAACATCTGTACTATAAGCAGGGAATATTCACAAATACAAATTTTATTCTAAAAGTGAAAGTGCTTTTGTCCAATAATAAAATGAAAATCTGGTTTTACACATACTGTTAAAACACTTATTCAGTCATTTCATTTCCACAGAAAGAAATACTCCTGTGTGGTAGTCCTATTATCCTTTAATGAACACATTTTACCTGATATATGCTTTCTTTTAAAATTTAAAATGTGTTAAATTAAACCCTTTTAAATCAACAGTTTACTTGATATTCAGTGGCTTGTAGCCACAAGGTTTATTCAAATATTTTTTAAAAGATCAAGTGGCGTCACTTACAAACCTTAAATATGATTATTTTCCCCCTTGGTTTCTGGCGAGAAGGACGACATTGAGATGACTGAACTGGTTTGTGACTACAAAATATTTTTTGTTCCTGAAACCATGCCAAACTCCAGATACAGTGAAGAGTTTTGTGAGCACAAAACCATATTTGTACAAAACAATCTGGGAAAATGGAACAACAAGTATCCCTGTGTCTTTTTATCAAGTATTTAAAAAATCTGTTTGTTTAAATTCCCTTTACCTGAATATTGCAACGTTTTCTGTATGAAATCATTGGGAAAACCATTTATGAAAATGTCATACTGAGAATGTTTACATAAAATAGACTTTAATAAATTAAGTTTAAGCCATCGGAGTGGAAAACTTAATCAAAGAACTACAAATATCCTAAAACTTTTGTACATTGTCAATGTTTAGATTAGAAAGACCTAGTTTACCTGCAGTTTTAAATAATTTAGTGAAAAAAATGTGTTTGTGGGCTGTGATCAAATTAGTTCCTTAGATCTCTGAAAAGAGCTAAAAAGCATACACTGAAAAGTGTACGCTCCAAAAAGAGTTGATTGTAGCGTAAGAAAGGATGACCCACAAAGTACATGCCTGAAGGCTGTCAAAAGATCCCAGCAAAGATCCCAGCTGGGGAACTGGAGTAATAAAGAGGAACCCACAAACCTGCCATTTTTATTGGAAGGTGATCATTGTGTTGACTCGTTTGAAAACATTACAGATTTGGGAAGGAAAACGAAGAAATAAACATTCTGCTAGGATTCTTTTTTTTTTTTTTTGAAAAAGGGAAAACATTTGGCACAAGTTAAGTGTGACACATCATAGGTCAACAGCATCACGTAGAGAAAAACAGACCATTCACCTGCAGCTATCTCTTTTGCTTAGAAATGTATTATATTTTACACTCACTGCTGTGTGTACTTGTTGACTGTAGAAGACATGAGCAGATAGTGGCAGAATTACTATTGCCTTACACTTCTATGCATGATCCATAGGATCATTTTGCCTTCTGTGCAAATTGTGAGCCTTGTATTTAGATAGGGATGAGGACATTTGACAATCTATTTGCTCCTTTGTGGCTGTCAAAAGAACAGCAGGTAAGTAATACTCTCCCATGGGCTTCTGCTCTTCAGGTACTTTTGCTTCCCATGAGTATCTTCCAGCCTTTTCCTTAGGTTGTTATTCTTTCTAGATAAGACATCAGCATACCTTTATTCTGAAATATCACAGTGTCTCTCAAGAAAGTTTTTTCTGTGAGTCTTATTTTTTGCTGCTCCTTGAAGTTGGACATATAGACTTTGAAGACTGCAAAAAGAAACAGCAGACTGAAGAAGCACTTATGGCTCCTAAAAGTAGCCTCCCACATCTACAGGCTGTGTTGCCTGTAAACATGAAAAATTTGTTTCTTACTTGGGAGTGCAACTACTCCTGACCTACATTCATACATACAAATATATATATATGTGTATGTAGGGGTCTGTGTGTGTACATATATATATATATGTATGTGTATATCTATATATATGTATACATATATAAGATATTCACATTGCTGCAGTCAATCACCTCCCTCTTTGGCTCCTTTAATTAACTTGGTGATTTTTCTTTCTGAAATATTCTATCCCAAGCCTGAAATTAGGAACTTAATGCAGGACTTTGAGACAATGTCAAATAGATCATAATCTAGTTATTTCCTGAGCCATACAATTAAAAAGGGTTTAACAGTATTGTAGCCTACATTTGCTGTCCTTACTAGTTATTCAGGCTCCAATCATGCAGTGTGTTCACTGGAGGTTAATAGGGAAGGAGAGGCATAGCAGAGATCCTCAGATCTCAGAGAATTGTTGCCCTTAGGACATACTCTACTATAATGTGACAAAGAAATATAAAATAAAGTCAAGCAAAAGAAAATGCAATGGCTCCTTGAGTGTTTAAATCAAGAGATTAAACATGACAAAATAGCCTATAGGAGTATGTTTATCTTTGATCTTGATGCATTTCTCTTGTTAAACTGCAAATAAGCAAATCAATGGACTTAATACCAAATCAGTTCCAGGATACAGTAATAAATGTTAAACAATTCCTGTCACATACATTGCCGTTTTGACGGGAGGGAAAACTACAGTTGCAATGTTTTTCACATGAGCTTGTAGACAGAGGCCAATTGCTCAGTGCATATATGTACTGTTAAAAGCATATAGGGCTGCATAGAGGCTTTTTTTTTGCCTTGGAATGAGTCACAGGGTCTTCCGTAGTCTCTTCTGCTTTATGGGATTAGCTCAATTGATTGAGGAAACTAGAAAAGCACTGTGTAGCTAGTCAGATTGTTCCTAAGCAATACAGTTCAGAAGTAAAACTTGGCAAAACCCCGGAGAGAAGTAAAAAGAGGCAAGACCCTGGAGTGCAATGAGAAGCAGCAGGAGAGAGAAAGGCAAATTGGGTACTAAAGCCTTTAAATCACAGAAGAATGTGTCTGGCTTTGCAAATGCCACTCCAAGATTTAGACAATCATTAAGAACAAACGTGGTGTGTTTTCAGTTTTTTTAAATAGGAATTTTATACAGTTAGCTTATAATACAGCCTTCTGTACCTGCTCACTTAGTTTACTTTTATAAAGTGCTATGGAAAGCGTGTGTCCTGCTTGTTCCCTGGAGTCTATGGCCTTCACAGAGTTAAACATAATGTTCTATATAGCAAAAGCATGGAAATATGTCTTTCAAATACATATTTGAAACATTAGTTTTGTTATTCTTATGCAGACAGTATGGTGGACTATATAGTAAGAGATACGCACGAACGTGCAGTAAATAGTATTGTATATATACATGCAATATATGTTAAGTGATGTTTTCAATTGCAGCACCGCTGAGGAAGGAATTAAAATGCAACATCAACTTGCATGTATATTGTACAAGATCTGTTCGTTTGTTCTTCTTTCTGGTATTGAGTAATTTTGTGTCTGCAAAGCTCCCACCAAGGCTTTGGGTATGTCTGGTTTTGCTCACTTGTGTTGTTCTCTTGCTCTGTATAGGTACTGCATTAACTCAATGTGATGATAAAGTTCATAACTCAGAAATTAAAGTTTACAGCTTGATAATAGGCTAGATTAATAAGCAAGTGTTGCACAAAGTAATTAAAGAGTAGTAACACTAAAGATTGTTATTGAATCTAAAGACAGGTTTTTTTGCCAATTATAACATAAAAAAACACTTAAAAAACCAAAAGAAACCACAACAAAGGCACATGTTTATGTGACTGATGTAAATTTACTGCTGTGCCCTTCACAAAAATAAAAAACATTGACTAATCCAGCAATTTGAAGTGCTGCTTTCATCAGATGACTGAGATTTGTAGTTATGTCTTTCAGGGCCCCAGTCCAAGAAATCACTTAAGACCATGTTAAAAGTTAAGCTCACGCTTAAGAGCTTTTCTGGATCAGGGCCTGAGATAGGAATACTCACATCTTGTGACTCAGAAACATAAGTTAATTTTCTTAAGAGCTGTTAGGAAACATTGTCCTCTACACAAAAGTGTTATGGTAGGTTGTCTGGCATAAATTACTCCCTTTATCTTAAAGAGCAGTTCCTGACTACTGTGGGAGAGAGGACATCGTGCTTGGCTGGGTAGGGAATTTGACATTGTGTTGCACATCCTATACTGTTCATAAAAGAAAACTTAATGTGTCCCAATGCAGTGTGGCTCTCAACTGCTTATAGAATAACTCAACTCAGAGTAATTTCAACCAAGAATCTTAGCTGGGACTTTGGTAATACATAGTCAGAATGATAGTTAAACATAAATATTAAAGGAAGAAAAAACCTCACAGGTTTTCTAATCAGGTGTTTCCCAAACTGTTGTACGTGAATTCTTGTTAGCCTGAGGCAATTTAGTTTGTTTCACTAGTAGTATAGGATTACACCTTACTCTTCAACATTTCCATTTTCACACACATATTAAGAGGAGTTTCAGAAGAAAATTGGGTTTCTACTGAAGTTTAAAAAAGTCTCTCTGAATTAAATTGGGCAAGATTTCACCTTGAGAAGTTTTATACTCAGTGCCTCTCTCCTAATTTAAAAATAGAATAAAATGAGTATCTCAAAGAGAACTAGAGTGTGACAGTAAAACCCAATACAGAACCAATATTCCAGACAACTGAAAAAAACCTTGTATTTCTTTCTCCCTTTCATGATTTCCCCATTCTTCAAATTCTCATTTCAAAAGCCTGAAGAGAAAAGATGAATTTAGCAATATGAGCTGAAAATCATCAGAGAGGCAGGCTGAGAAGAGAGAACTTTCAAAGCTACACAAGCACTACAGAAAAAACTCTTGATCCTCTGCTGTGTACAGTCTGGTTTTAAATATTTAATTTGATCCTAAATAGTTCCAAATCTACAGTCCTAAATATTTGGTCAATAGTAAATGACTCAGGTGATACTTCATTTCTGACAGACAGTTCCATGTACGTATGAGTCTGATGAAATTTTCTCAGTAATGTTTGTGTAATTTCCCTTTTGTCACCTTCTTCATATTCTTTATATTTGAATAGATGACCCTGGAGAAATATTAAAATTAGGAGTTTTTATTCCTTCCTGTGCTTAGTGTGTCTTAAATGTGTCTATGACTCTTGATAAATCAGCTGCATTGGAGTTTAATTACTGTGATGTTTTTTCCTAAATTCCATCCAATTGTTTTCTGCTATTGTGTTACACAGAGCTGAACACTGTAGGATACATTTTCATTTTTAAAGGGAGGCTCCTGAAAATGCTGCCAGAAATTTGCCTTAGCTTTTGTCTATTCAAAACAGAATGAAAAATGTTATCATTTTTTTTATTTTCTTTTTTTTTTTTTAATTAAACCAGAGTGAAATACTTACTAGAATGTTCTATTCTTGGCTAACACTCAAGGAAACTTTTGCATAAATAAACCAAAGAGAGCTATTTTTGAAACACTGAAGTTGACATACATCTAGAAAGAGTTATTACTTGTTAGTAAACTGTGCCTCAAAAGTCAATTTACTTTTTACAGGCAAGTGGAAAGTAAATCACTTTGTGCCACTTTGCTGAGAGCAAGGCATGTTTAAAATAATAATGTCAACATAGCACTATACTTTCTCTTCCATCAACTCTGACGTCGTGTTGGATGCTATGTTACTGTGTTATAGGTCCCAAGTTGACTTGATTGACATATGAATAATTTTTACTTTGACCCAGGAAAAATTGAAAAATGATAGTCTTGTCTAAAGAATTTATCTTCAGAGTAATAGAAACTGTAAAACAATCTAAAAGTATTCTTTAATGATGCCCCTTATATGCCAATGCTACTCAGGAAAACTGTGACCTAGTGCTATACTATGAGCTATACTTAAATGTAACATTAATGAGGCATGCATATTTGCCATGAAATCTGTCAGTAATGTAGGTGCCTAGTGTCTAAAAAAACACCCCCAAAACAACAGTGTTTTAAAACATCAGACATATTTGGTGTGGAAGTTGCCACAGAATAATAAATATTTACCAACAGTTTGCTGTGTGAAGCTTTTCCCTTTTAGTTACAAATAATAATATTGTCTAGGGGCCTGATTTTGTGACAGATCTAAGGAAACAGAATCCGTGCAGGCTGCTGAATGCCTTGTAGTTTTTGGGTTACATCAGGGTGTTATTGCAGATGACCAGCAACCCTTCCTTTCCTAGTATGTTCCCATAATAAAATTACTTACTCTGGAAATTGTAAATTTCTGCTTCTTCAGGCTGTGCCATTTTGTGTGTTTTTTTTTTTCTTGGGAGGGCATGAATGTTGTCAACAGATCAAATGGAATTACCTAAAAGGAGAAACAGAACAGGTCAGACCAGTGTCTGGTATTTCTGACCAATGTCTCTTGCACTCAGCTGCTTCAAAGGGGAAAAATATGGTTTACGGGTATGTTGACAAAGAGCATTTCCTGGATTCAGTGCAACATGCTTCTAATTACACAGCTTACAATGATTTAAATTTACTTTTCCAAGTTACCTTTCTAAATCAGCTTTACAACAGCTTTTACATTACCTGTGGATATGAAGCAGCTGTGTAAAACTAAGCCCCTCTGTTTTCCAAACCATCATCATTTAAAGAGCTGTAATTCATATTTAATGAAGAAGTGGTAGAAAAACCATCCATAAGCATTTAACAAGAGACTCTGCGAAACTTAAGTTTTCATCCTCTGTGAAAAGCCCTTCACCTTATCCTTCCTTTGTATAGGCTGATTCAACATGTTTAGAGGAAGTTGGGTATTTTTAGAAAGCTTTTATAAAAAAGCTGATATTAGAAATAAATGATAGTTTAGATTTAGATGGTATAGCTGGAGACATTCCTGAAATCTATAAAGAATGCTCATTTTAATGAGGAAAATAATTTATTACAAACAGAATAAGAAATAATAGCAAGTCTTTATGTCATTAACCTTGATGATAAAGAATAGAATTTAACAGACAACCTCCTCTTTTCATGTGATTACTACATTAGAGGATGAAAGGAACACAGGGAATATGATTGGATTCTTGTAATGCCTTGGTAAAGTATTATGAAATCTTATTCTCACAACTGATTTAGATTTGCTTGAGTACCAACTCCAGAATGTGCTTTACAGTCTGATTTAAGTAGAAGTTAATACAAACTGGCAAAGTATTGTGGGTCTGATGAAGAATGATAGGACCTGAATTAGTTAAAGCCTTATTTTAAAATCCTCAGCAGCAATCTAGAGAAAAGTGTTGTCAATTATAGGTGATAAGGAGGAGCTAAACACACTTGCAATGGCAGAAAAGTAATTTAAAGGAGATTTGCAAGAATGAAAAATAATTTGAAAGAATATAACCGTTAAAGAGGGTAAATTAAAATGTCTAGAGAACACAAACTTCTGTTGGAGAAATAATGTTTGTGTTCATCTGAATTTGCCTAGTAATGGAAAGAGATGTCTGGATGCTGAAAAGCTGGTAGAATGGCACTGGCAGGGTAGGTTATTCTTATTCCTGTGTCTGCTGTCCAGTACAACTGTGAAAGGAGGTACTGTACCTGAGTTGGAAGCTGCCACAGCTAACAAAGAGGAAGTGCCAATGAAAAGGATATGTCTCCCAAACTCTCTTGCATAGAAGATTTTACAGGTTTTATTTTGGGGACCACCAATTTCTAACCACAATTTCTTGCAGTGTCTATTGCATTTCTTTGTGTTGGAGTTCTGCCTGCCTTATTGGAGCGGCCTGTTTTAGCAGCAATTCAGTCAACCTGTGTGAAGGTTGAAACTGGACTCTATACCTTCTGCAATTTTTCTCCCATCTCCTGCCTACAATGTAATTGTTCTAGGTGCCAAATAGGCTTTTTGTCTGGGACAGTTTTGTGCTGCCAGTCTTTCACTCTGAAGTTATTACACTTTTTATCAGTCAATTAAATATTCACTGAGGCATAGAAAAAGCATAAGAATGACCTTTGGTGTTGACAGGGAGCTGAGATGAAAAGAACTTATGAGTGAGGCAATACAGAAGTATTTAAACATTGAGTGATCTTGTCTTGTAGGGGTGATGCTCTTGAATTATTCAGAGAGGTTAGGGTAGTTAAAGGAATATGATTTAGCTAAAGATATTTTATTAGAAAAAGCTTTAGGAGAATGTATCAGTCTGCTGATAATATACCAACAAAAGTAGTTAAAATTGTATTTTTTCTTGAGGCAGTTGGAAAAACACAGCAGTAGAGCAATACTCTGACTTATAACTACACAAATTTTGCAGAAAATCTTTCTTTTCAAATATACATACCTTTATAATTACAGTCAGTGAGTTTCACTGTATTGAAGAGGTACCTTATTATCTACCTGAGTGCAGGACTCAATTATGGTGTCCACTTAAAAGCTGAAAGAGCAACTATTCTGGTTATGATCAAAGGTATGCAGTGTCTGATGGTAAGTGGTAGCAGAAAAGGAAAAGCATGCAAGAATAAAACAAGTAATACACATTCCTAACGTTTAGGTGATCAATTATGTTATCAATAAGAAATTCTACATTAAATGAAAATCATGAGAGCTGAGGAACTTCTGCATTCAATTCCTCTTTACCAGTCATGAATTTTTATACTTCCATCATACCACTTCTGTTTTCTGAGCTGAAAAGTTCTTACTTAGTCTTTCCTTTGCCATAAGGTGCTTCATATTGTTAATTTTTGTCACCTTATACATGGCTTTTCTAGTTCTATTATTTGTTTTCTGAGTTGGAGTGCCTGGTAATGTTCAAAAAATTCACAACGTGAGTGCATAGTTTTATTTTCTTTATTGCTTTCTCTTCCTTTTTTAATAAATATTTCATCTACTTCTTGGCCAGCAAAATGACATTTTCAGAATATTCCCCACAATGAGTCAGACAACATTTTCTTGAGAGGTAAGAGCAAGTTTAAACTCCATGGCTGCAGCTATTATTCCCAATGTTTATATGAAATGAAATATAGTTCCTATTAGACACAAAAAAGCCAAAACATCTGTTAAAGTGGAGGAGTTTTTCCTCATTATTAATTCTTTCATAAGAAAGGTTAGAGACTGGGTATTCTTGGACATTGAAATGTCTTTTCATCAAATATAATTTCTAGTAAACAGTTTTTCAGACATTTTGGTCTGAGGAGAATGGAAAGAAGATTTCTAATGTGAATAGTGTCGCTGCTGGCCATGTATAATATTACACAGACAACCTCTCAAGTGTCAGATTCATTGGCAATCTAGGAGAGTATATACAGTTCGATAAAATTTCTCTGATTTGCAACTGTTTTCTGTGGCTTCACTCTACACAATCTGGAAATAGTATGAAATTAAATTCCATTGAGATTATATGAACATTAGGAAAAATATGATTCAAAACTTCCCCTTTCCTGATGTTGTTTATGTACTTCTGGAACTCTAGATGTATTTCTATGGACTTTAAATCACTAGAAAGATTAATACAGCATACTTTTCTCACAGTAAAGAAATTAATTCTCATCAAGTGGAAACCACTTTTTACTCTGTGCATTGAATACTGCAATATTGATATCCATGAATTAGCAGTGTTGGAAGGTTTATCATTCATAATAACGGATAAACCAGACAATTTTACAGAAGTCTGGCCTAATTTCTTAACATTGTCAAGTGTTAGCCCCATGGAAAATTACTGTGAAGCTATTGATTTCATTATAGATTCATATTATATTTATAGGATGCTACTTGTTTTTATTACCTATATTCTGCTTCTAACTTTTCCTTAAATATATTACTATGTCTCTTAATGTTTATTTATTATTCTTAAAAAACCCCAGGTTTACCAAAAAAATAGAGTCCTCAGATTTCTGCAAAAAAAGTACAACTGCATAATTTTGGCAAGTAATGATTTATGTATTTAGGTATGTAAAGAATGAACCGATGGCTTCTCGGACATTTAATACATACAGATACTAGTGTGGTAATCTTATTTGGAGGTGCACTCCGGATAATTGAAGAAACACCAGTATACCTGCAATATTTCTTAGGTGGTGTCCTCTGGTGTCAGCCATTCTCCATGACACACCATGTGCCTTTGTGGAGCAGAAAACACTCTAGTGTAAATATCTGCTCATAAAATCAGCAAAGTGAAATGTGCAAAAATGTATTCCAAAGTTGCCTAAATGTTGTTACAAGTATGCAGATGCTCAAGAAAATTTCAATAAGAAATGGTAGAGCAGGTGTATTGCTTCTAGTGCCTTTAACAAAGTCCCTTCAAAAAAAAAATGTTGGAGTTCAAGACACAATATTTGCATTGAAATGGACACAAAGCAGAAGCAATTTCTAAATATCAAGTGGGGATAGTTCATATTTTTATGCCAACACTTTGGATCACAGCTTTTTAGAATGTAGAATTGAGAGTCATGAGGGAAAAAGTACCCACCAGTGCAGAGCTAAACACATATTCATAGTTGTAAAACTGCATTTCCCATGGCTATTGCAAATCCTATTAGTGTATGTAGAAATGGCTGCTTAAATACCTAACTAGACATTAGCATAGGAAATAACTTCATCTGGGCATGTGATTATTTTGAGAATAGTCGTATTATATGCAAGTTCCTACATTTATTCAGGCCTGAGGTTTTCTTTTGCATTTCTTGTCCTTCATGTGATTACTGCTGCAAGCAATAAGAAGAAAATCAAATTTCTAGTAAACTGCCTGTTTTTTCCTAATTCAGGAGCTGCTGGACTCGTTATTGTCAAGCAAACCTACATGCTCTAGAATTCAATATGTCATCTAAGTTTATTCAAATAAAACACAGTCAG
Source organism: Syrrhaptes paradoxus (assembly GCA_013400615.1). Lineage (NCBI taxonomy): Eukaryota > Metazoa > Chordata > Aves > Pterocliformes > Pteroclidae > Syrrhaptes > Syrrhaptes paradoxus. Next base: position 40,516 of record VZTO01001941.1, read on the forward strand.
CATCAAGCATGATGTAAGTTTTATGACTTTTGTGCACATTAAGTGGCTTTTGCAGCAATTCTTGTCAATGACCTCTGGCAGAACTATGGGTAAGAGGTTGATTGCTCACTATAGAGTTTCTGCTTCTATGTCTAGTAAAAGGCAGAACAGACCTGCTGTGAATAAATTGTTCATTTTCTGTTTCTTTCAAGGACTGGAAATCTACATACGCATAGTATTAAAGGATGCTATTTCAAAACTGAAGGGAAGTTGGAGACATTAAATTACTTTTCTACTTCCCACTTCATTTTCCTGATAAAATGACTCTGTAAATGTACTGCAATGTGTGACAAATTCTGATGATATTTATGTTTTACTATTTCAAGACTCTTACAATGCTGTCGTAAGGTAAAAGTCTCTTTCCTACTACTTTTATAGGCATTTTTACTACCTGCCAACTTTCAGAAGAAGTCTATTTCCTCTGTGAGTGTTTGAACCAAAACATAACCACTTTTCGTAATATTTTCTCCATCAAGTTCATAAATTATAACATATTTATTCTGTAAAATGTATTTTTAATTTGATGCACCTAATCAATGACTCATTGAAATAACATTCTCATCTGCACAAATATATGTAGCATACCCTTGCATGTCACCAAAAAATGCCAATCTTGCCACAATTCAGATCCATGGATAACAAACAAAAAAAAATTGAAACCCCCTCTGAGGATTCTTATGAAAAATGGATATTTGCCTGAATTGCAATAGTTTGAATACATCCCCCTATGGTGGGAAATTTGTTGGGCTTTTTCAATCTGTTTTTTTTTTCTCCCCTCTAACAAGGAATGACTCAAGAAAAAATGACAAGTTGCACAGTTTTCTGAGCTTTAGAAATGGCAGAACTGCTTTATGTCAAATTTGCTAAAAACTCAATAGCTAGTAGATTTTCAGGATGAGATTGAAGAAATGGCTGAACTTTGGACAGTATGTATTATTTATATGACAGGAATCAAAGGTCCCTTTCCAGCACACCTTGTGCCTTTGGTGTTGGAGCAGTTCTAAGCAGGTCTCTCATGTAAGATAATTGCAGCAAGAATACACACACATCCTTGTAGATATAGGCGTAATCATAGAATCATAGAATGACTTGGGTTGGAAAGGACCATAAAGATCATAGAGTTCCAATCCCCCAGCCGTGGGCAGGGACACCTTCCACTAGATCCGGTTGCTTAAAGCCTCATCCAACCTGGCCTTGGATGGAGAGCACCTAGAATGAACGTGTTCATTTACTGTTTTCCAGCTGAAGCAGTTCTGACGCTACGGTTTTAACAATTTTCAGTCTTTTTTTTTGGGTGAGTTTCTCAGAGATAGTTAAGTAGATGGGTTTATGAACCCCCACATCCTTGTGCACTCATAAAAATCTTTTTTTTTGTACTGTTATGTTCAAAGATTTAAAGCTCTCAGTGCTTGTGTGTGAAGGAATATTTGTTCTCAGAGTGTTAAAAATGAGAGATGACCGCTTACTAAAGAAATGCATTTTTATCTGCCATTTAGTTGACGTGAAAGCAAAGACACCTTGCAAGTGGAGTCCCCCAGGGTTCGGTATTGGGACCTGTGCTGTTTAATATATTCATCAACGACTTGGATGAGGGAGTAGAGTGCATCCTCAGCAAGTTTGCTGATGATACGAAACTGGGAGGAGTGGCTGACACGCCAAAAGGCTGTGCTTCCATCCAGCGAGACCTAGACAGGCTGGAGATTTGGGCGGGGAAAAATTTAATGCAATTGAACAAGAGCAA
>VZTO01001942.1:2424-30079 GCA_013400615.1 Syrrhaptes paradoxus
TGCAAAAAAAAAAAAATCATTTCAGGATGTTACCCTAAACAGTGAAATAAACTACTTATGGCATTATTCAGTTTCTAGAAATAAGGCATATTATTACTTAAATAAAGTTTTTGTACCTATAATTTTATTTTCCACTGATTTTTAGTATAACCTGAAACTCATGCTATTCATATTTTGAAAAATGTGAAAATAATTGTCTCTTAAATATGTTAGGGCTTTAATAAGGGAACAACCTGTAACACTTTTACTACATGAACATCATAACTGTGTGTGTCTAGGACTTTGTGATTTCTACTCCTTATCGAGGTGAGTAAAGTCTAACAACAAACAGCTGGCAATATTCCACACTGAGCACAACTCATGCTTTCAAGATAAATCAGTGCAAATCAACACATGACCTCAAGAGATTGCTGGATTTTTCTAACCCGTATGAAGTAACAATCTCTTGTACCTTGGGGCAGGGCACGCCTACTCATGGCACCATCAGTCTTTGCCAGCTTGGAAGGTGGTGAGATCAGGGCCCACAAATTAAATTATCTTGATGTTGTCATTGCCCTAGGACTGTCAGGAGTTACAGCTTGTTAAACTACTCTATTTTATATAGGTTCTTATAATCTCCTCCTGAAGGTAATGTATCTGCAGCTGGATTAAGTGATGTGACTAATATCTACCTCATTCCCATGCTCTTCCAATAGTGAATTATGCATATGCTGAATACTTTATTTAGTAGGGTTTTCGGTTTGGTTTTTTGTTGTTGGGTTGGTTTTTTTTAAATAATATAATCTATATCAGAGACAACAAGCTTAAGAAATGTGCAAAGGCTGGTGACATTTCTGGTTTATTTCAGTCTGACTGTTCAGTATTTTTGCCACATCACTTTTCAAACAAGCTTTTTTTGTTTGTTTTTGGGTTTTGGGGTGAGTTTTTTTTCAGTTGTGGTGTTGGTATTTTGTTTTATTTTGTTTTTCACATTACTCTGCTATTTTTAGAGACTAACTAGCTAGACTGTGACTTGGTATGCAATATAATAGGAGACCAGGTGAAAGACTCCTGCTTTGCTGTTCTGCAGAGTAGGACTAGCCTAGGAACAGCTTGTTTTACAGCTCTCCACAATCATGCAGAGTTTCAGAGTGAGCCTCACGTGAGTTACTATGGAGTTGGGAAAGGATCAGCCTGCAACAGAACAGAACAAAACCAGCAGAAGTCTTTATTATATAGTTTTAATGACAGTAACAATCTGTACAAACAACAGAGAGGCTGAAGCCTCTGTTATGAACAGCTGACTGCAGTCTTTAGCAAAGCCTGTGGCTTGCATGATAGATGTCCTAATAATATCAAGTTCTACTTGCATAATCCATAGTTTCTCAGATGTTATGCATCAAAGGAGATTTCACTTTAAAAGAAGTTATAATGTCACATATAAAACTCCTAACCATTTCACTCATTTGGTTTTTCTAAATTCAAATTTTTGTGGAGACAAAAAAGAAAGTTAGTATTATGAAATGATGTTTCCAGATTATCTTGTTTTAAAATCTGAAGAACTGAAGGAAGATCAAAAGGCTGCTTTGAAACTGAACAGAAATGAAACATGTTTAAAAATATAATTACATTATTCTGACTTAATAAACAAGCTATCTTGCAAGGGATATTTTAAGTTATTTTGGAATACTTAAAAAAGCATAGTTCTTAACATTCACAGAGAGGAATATAATTAAAAGTCAAAAGGTATAACCTGAGACTCCAACCTTGAGAAGGTGTTCCTGGCATAGTGCATAATGCTGTCAAAATCGTATGGTTCCCCAAGGGAGTTCACCTCTCCAGGCTCCATCTTCAAGAAATTGTATTCCTGACCTACAAATGGTTGATAATTAGAGTTTTTTTAATGTATTTTTTTTTGTTGAGATAAAAACCAATCAGGAAAAGAAAAACAGCAAAGATCCTCACCTAATCACTCACTGACACTGATAAAACTTAGCCATTTGGGAGTAGCTGTGTGCTTTTATTAACATGAGAGCAGACATGTCTTCTGAAACGCACATCAAATTCCTATATTTGGCATTTAGAAAGACTGTTTTCATTCACCTAACCCACATAAAGACCCCCCACATTACGTTGTACTTCATGTAGAATCCATAAAATATGCTGGCTTTGTTCTTAATTCCAGAAATAAATAATTTTGACAGCAAAGACCCTGGAAGAATCTTCCTCATTGTAGCCTCATTAGACTGGATACCAAAGAGACTTTGCTTCAGCAAAGGCTACTCTCTGAGCCCCTGTGTAATACAAACACTACAGAGTCACATTTTCAAGAGCCAGCTGTTGCAGCTTAATTAAAGCAGAAGATGAACAAAAACATAATACTTAGTTCATCATTCCAGACCACAAGTTCTCTGTCCTAATCAGGGTATTAAGAGATGGAAAGCACCCTTTACTCAACTCATATTCTCATTGGTGTCTTGCAAAAAACCTGCAGTGTCATTATTAAACAACATAATTTGCATAATATAACAAAACCCGCATGTCTTGTTGGTGATGACTTCCTAACTCCACTTGATGATCCTCAAGCTCACACCACACCACGATAAGTGGTTTCAGACAGAAACTAGACAGACAACTGAAAGGAAAGAGCACAAGGCTGAGCATGCCACTCCAGATGATTTTTCCCATTGCAGAAAAAGCTTAAGGGAAGAGCACCCGTGGCAACTACACAAGTCAATGACACAGAGAAAACAGAAGGAAGGCTTGGATGTACGTTGCCCTTTCAGGACTTCAGAGAATTGTGGGAGTGTATAACAGCTGCCAGTCATCTTCCAAGTCCTAGCTGAGTTGGTAGATTTATTGCATCTCATATCTATTTTGTTTTAAAACATTTTCTGTAGGACCAGACAAATACGCCAAGTTATCATCGGATAATTTCTGATTTTACCCCTTCTTGAGCAGAGAATTACCATAAGTCAAAAATCAGTGTTTCACAAAGATCATGCACATTTATGAACATTACAAATGAAACATGCCTAGTTCCCTCCCATCTTACCCACATGACACAAGTGTGGGCACAACAGCTAGAATGACAAAGAGGTGACAGTCACAGTTTAAAGTTCTCAGGTTCCTCAGATGTGTTGTCCCAACAACACCAAGGCCACTGGCTAAAGCTGCAAGCTCTGTAGGGAACCAGTAATTTGGAAACTGTGGGAACAGTGCTCATCTTTGTCACTAATTCAAAATTCCCAGGTTCCCTTCCAGGTCTAAACCTCTTGGGCAGCTAAAAGCTATTGGCATGTTTCTAGTTATCATTCAGTAAAGACTATGAAAGAAAAGCCATTTTTCAAGCACAGAAACATGACTTTTAAAGGGCTTTAAGACCAATGACTTCAGAGTTTTTGAGCATAACTACTACTTCTCTCCTTCTAGCCAATACTATTTAATGGCTTGCTACTTGGTTAGATCTTTAGAAGCGACTATATTTTAGTTGCAGTATTTCAAAGAATCATAGAATAGAATAATAGAATCATTAAGGTTGGAAAAGACCTCAGGGATCATCAAGTCCAACCCAACGCCACCTAAGTCACTAAACCATGTCCCTAAGCACTACACCTACACATTTCTTGAACACCTCCAGGGATGGTGACTCCACCACTTCCCTGGGCAGCCTGTTCCAATGCCTGATCACTCTTTCAGTGAAGAAATTTTTCCTAATATCCAGCCTAAACCTCCCCTGGTGAAACTTGAAATTTTATTTCTGAATTACATTGAGATCAGTCTAGCTAAGAAGAAAAGCAGGCATACATGCTTATTTCTGCACTTCATTTCTGACATTCAATATTCAGTTTTAAAAGTGTTGAGCGGATGAAGGAAGCACCATAAATAGATTATTTTTTTCCCAAAATACTTATTGGAATATCTCACCAGGCTGGATGTTTTCTCTAATGATGGTGACATGGTCATCACGGTCTGGTCGTGTATGTTCGTGCCAAAAACCTATCACGTGACCCAACTCATGGACAACTATACCAAATTTATCACAGTTCTTGCCAATAGATATAGCCTGAGGACCATTTCCCCTTCGACCCACATAAGAACAACACCTGTAAATAAAACACAAACACAAATTACTGTTTTCATGCATATCTCTATGAACCATATAGAAAATTCATGGAAAATATGAGAAAATATTCTATTAAAAAAATGAGCAGAACAACGCACTATGCAATTTCTGCAGTCTCACACACTCTAGATCTAGTGCAAGAACAACTTGTTATTCAGAATACCTAATAAACGACATGTGCATGGTTTTTTTTATTCAAGGTCGTCTTCAAAGATGCTAGCTGTGATCAACAGAATTGTCACTTTTGGCCTTGTATCTCAGAATGACCCAGGAACTTCTTTTCACCCCAAGATTCAATAAAGTCGACTAGAAATACCATCTCACTCATGCATATCACTGCTTTCTTGCTCATGCACACTCAATAGCCATACAGAGGGAAGTGGAAAGAACAGGTAAAAGCAAGGCTTCTTCTGTGCCATACTTCTGCTGTGTGTCTTGACAGCACTTATCAGATTCTTGGTCACTCAGTTCTGGTAAATTTGCTTTATTTTAACCTGAAAAGGCACCTTACTTCATAAATTCCATCTCTAAAGAATGCAGAAATTATGCAAGTGAAACAGTAGTCCTTTAAAAGATTCACTTAGAATGCAATTGAAAATATAGAAGCAAAAAACCCTGCATGAGATGTGGGATCCTGTGATGCTACTATGCAACCTGTCCTCATATTTAGTTTCTCTGGCTATGAGGTGATATACAATTTTATTTGCAACAGTATATTAGGAAGTTGAATGCTCTGGATATGTGTGAACTTTTTTTCTCCCATTTCTGTTTTCTTGTAATAGGAACTGTAGTTCCAGAATGTCATATTTTCACAAGAAAAAACTTAACAAAAACAACCCAGAAAAAAACCACTTCAAAACAGCTCTTGTGTTTAGTTCCACTGTACTTCCATGATTCCAATATAAACTTACAGAACAGAGATGCCCTTTTCAGCATTCATACTGTCAGCATTTATCTGAGATGTCTGCTTTCTGGTTAGGAAAAAAAAGTCTGCTGACTATGCTAGCAAAAGGAGAGCAAGGAGAGTAAAGCAAATCCTACTGAAAGGGAAGACAATTTCTGGTTTCATAAGCTGACTTGCTGTCACCTCTGAAGACCTTAAATATTTCAAGCCAGCATTATACTCCCTAATAAAAGCTTGATTTCCCCTCTCTGCTTTGTAAATTCTGCAGTCTGTCAGGTGGAACAGAATTGTACTGAGCATATCACCTCCACCCTTCTCCCTCCTCCTTGTTTTTTTTTTTTAAAAAAATGTTTGCTGATGCAACATTTACATAGTAGAACATATTTGGTCCTTGAGGAGGTCAATGCTAGTGTGGAGAATGATCCTATCCTTCAAATTCCTTTGTGGGCAATAAGGGAATAGCAGCTACAGGAGCAATACTGATATCAGATTAAATTCAACAGACAACATTTGCTTGTTTCTCCTTTTCAGGTTTCGTGGTGACAGTCTTTTCACTTTGGTTAGTTGGCTGGTCAGTCAGTCTTGGTTGGTCATCGCCACTGATTTGTGTTAGTGTCTATACAACTAGAATCTTAAAATATGAATATTAGAGAAGCATATCCATGGCATTTTAGCTCACGATACCTGTTCTTAGTAAGCATATACTGGTTTTAAACTAATGGTTAAAATCAAGGATGGATACACCAAAAAATGATAGCAATATCTTAAAATAATAAAGGCCACACAGTTTACCTTATAGAGGAAAATATTAATACAACAGCCTAAGAGGGTTGTATTAAGAATTTTGAAACTATCTTGAAAATACTGTTGGGAAAAAAATCATTGTTCACATTACAATCATTCCTTGCTATCTCAACTGCTTAAGTATTCCTACCCACAAAACAAGTTAAACTCTTTTCTCCTGCTTTAGATAGTTCCAAGGATAGCTGTGAATCACCTTTTTAGGCCAAAGCACATAATTAGGCTCAGTGCTTCAGCTAGAGTTGTGCAATATAATGTTTAATTAATTTCTGAAGATGTCTTCCCTTGATAGCTCTCTTCAAGGCAGGTAAGTGAAAACAACAGCAATTTAGACTCTCTTCTATAATTCTGTGCCATTGTCAATGTTAAAGGTTTATGTGCTACTGTTCCACACCAGAGTAAAAGAAAATAAAGAACATCTGTATATTGCTCTGTGTTATTTCCCTCACTCTATAAAAACTGAATTAACACAAAATTACTATTTACAATATTTATTATATAGAAATAGTATTATAAACACTGATATAAATAATAGTAATGGTAAAACTACTTTAAGATGTGTCCTAAAAAATCAAGCATAGGTGATAAAAAGGAGCAACAGATAGCAGAAATAAGATTAAAATAAAACTTTAGAGCAGTTACACCATTTTGTCTCATGATTCCACAGTACATTTCACCTTTGCACCTGACACACTGACATGGTTTTGCTTAACATACTTTTCAGACTGCATGTTTGCAGAATAAATATAGCTACATAATTAAAGCACTACAGATACTTTCAATATTGTTTTCATGCAGGTTTTTATCTTTCACTTATCACTCAACTATTTTAGTATGTTTCTATTGTGCAATAAGGAAATTACCAGCGTTTATACACTCTTACTCACTCATCTCAGCCTGGGGAGGAAAGTGTTCAGATCCTTAAGAAGCTTTTGGGGTTTTTGTTGGTTTTGTTGTGGTTTTTCTTTAAATTTCCTACACAGTATTACTTACTGTCCCATCCAATTAGAGAAGGAGTGCTTGAGTGCACACTTTGCAATCTGAGACAAAGGTAGCAGAATTCGCATTAACTGTTCATTTTCAAAAAAGTTCATTAATTTTAAAAGCCATTAAAGACATTCTGTCCTCAGTATAAATGCCCAATTCACTGTCATAGGCAGCTGTGCTATGTACACCAAATAAATGTGTCAAACAGTTCCTAGGTCCCAGCCGCCAAGTCTTTTAGAACACTTTGTTCCTTATCTTTGAACACTTTGAAGTAAGAACTAAGATGTGGCATTTGCCTTGGCAGTCTACAGGAAGCTGTGGTAGAAAACATAAAAATCAATCAGGTGAAGTAATCCACATTCCATGAAAGCATGTCATCATTTCCATATTAGGTGAACCTAATAAGTTAGAGCTTCCTACCTATGTTAAGGTCATGTACATCATTATGGTAACTGTGCTATACTGACCTTAACTTGTGCAAAGAGATAAAATGCACTGGCAATGCCTGTGAAATTCACATTACAGACTACTAAATATGGACAAAATTCCACTGATTTATGCATAATTTTGTTTGAAGGGGACCTCTGGAGGTCTCCAGTTCAACTTCTCGCTCAAAGCAGGGTCAGATATGAAGTCAGACCAGGCTTGCTCAGGTCTTGATCCAGTAGGGTCTTGAAAATCCCCAAAGATGGAGACAACAGAGCCCTTCTGAACAACTTGCTCCAATGCTTGGCTGTCTACACTGTAAAAAATGTATTCCTTATATCCTGTCTGATTCTCTCTTTCTTCAGCTTGTGCCTGTAGCCTTGCTTTCTCCCACCAAGCACCAGTATGAAGAGCCTGGCTCCCTCTTCTTGTTGCCCTCCCCGCAGATAACTGGGGGCTGCTACTGGGTCCCCATGAAGCCATCTCTTCTCCAATGAACAAACCCTGGAGCCTCAGCATCTCCTCATAGGGTAAGTGCTCCAGCTCCCGAGCATCTTGGCAGCCCTGTACTTAAGTCCTTCCCAGTTATTAATGTCTTGTACTGGGGGCCGACAGCGGGATGTAGGGTCTATCTGTGATCTAGCAAGTGGCAAGCAGAGAGGGATGACCCCTTCCCTTGACCCACCAGCAGTGCTGCTCTTCACACAGCCCCAGACACACACCCTTGGCTGCCTTTGCTGCCAGGGCCCACAGCATTGTGTTTGCTGCTAATCAAGTGAGTTAAACCATGAGGGCAGTGCAAGTGATTGATGAGAATAAAATTAGGACAATCATGCAGAATTATGAAAAGGCAGCACAAATCCTTTAGTTTAAAGCAGTTTAAACACTTCTGCTGAGTCTTCAATGTTTACCACTGTGTAGAACCTCTGTAGAGAAAAATTGCAACGCAGAACTAAAGAACATCAATCAATATATATAGCTTAAAGCAAATCAATAGGTTATTAAGACTGTAGGTTGTAGAATATTTAACACAACTTCAATAGTTTTAACATGCCTCTGTTATTGACTTTGTATACATTACATGCTTCAGATAGTAAAGACATATTTGGTGGCTTAAAAATTTCCATGTATTTTCAATATAGTTTTTGCACAGTGATACTTTGGAAGCAAATAGAGGAAAAAGGAAAAAGAGAAAAAATAAGAAATAATTATTCCAAATAGTACTGTATATGATGTCTCTAGCTCTGCTTCTACTGAGACTATCCACAACAAGGGCAAAACAATAAAGCAAGAATTTAACTCTCTCTTCCTCTTCTTTTTACTTCATTTGGACCAAAGGAGGGTTTAACCTTTTAAGGTTGTGCACTGTAACTTGGAAAAGGTCAAGTAATAGCAATGCACTAATAATAGAACAATAAAATGTCTAGCAGAACACATTAAGTTATTAAGACAATTTGTTTTTATAAAAAAAATAAGGCAAATAAGCACTTAGTTAACCAATTTACTGAATATAACTAACAATACCAAAAATTGATTATTTTTTGAAAACAGAGGTGCTTAAGATGACCTCTGAAACGTTTTAGTGGTATTTCATAAATTAGACAGATTTTTAGGTGTTTCCAAAAATCATTTAACATTTTACCATTGTAGTCATAAAAAAAACAAGAGAAGCTGAGCATTATCAGATGGCTGTAATGACTTTGGGTACTTCATCTGAGAGATTTGAAAGATGTTTTATTTTCAGAAGAAAAAAATTAACTGCAATCTTTTACATAGTATTACTCCAGGTTGTCTAACACTGAACACCTAAAACCCAACACACTGAGAATTATTTTTTTTTTAATGCTGACCTGCTCCTAAAAACAAGCAATCAGGTGAGTATGGTAATTTCCTTACACTGGTTACTTGACAGATTTGAAGTCCTCCCCAGAAATTATGCACAAATTTATTGAGTGTTTCTTTACACATCAAAGAAAATTAGAATTAACACCAAGTCTTAAAATAACAGCAGCAGTCCACACTCATAGAGGGTCACTGGGATTTGCTAGGTTGAGTGTCATGTCATGTCAAGCACACCAGATTCATCTAATTAAGCTACAAGATTCTGATCACTTCAACAATTCCACTGAGTCAAAACTAAAATCAATAAAGAGATCTATGAGAGAAATTAATTTGTGATATCATGGTTTTGACCCCAGGTGTGTTTGTCAAAAGGCCAAGACCTCTGTGCTGTATGAGCACTTGTCCTGCCCCTTAAATTGAGTCGACTGGTAGCCTTTAAAGATCCTAATCTCCTCAATCTTTATTGCAGGAGACAGCACTTGGAGACAGTAACTATTTATGAATCTCTAATTCCATTTAATCAGTCTAGCTGATCAATGATGGCAAGCAAAGACAAACAAATGACAGAGAGAAAGTGAAATGACTGGAACAATATTGTCACTCTTTTAAGTAACACAACTACTGCCAAAAATGCTCTTAAATTAAAACAAAGGAAGAGAGAATCGGGGTGGGTCAACCTCACACTTTTTTAAAAAGCTGCATTCTTCAGATCATGATAATATAAAAATCCTCATAAACCACAACATCAGCTTGGATGGCACTGACTGTATGAAGTTGTGAATGAAAAACTGCATAACCTCATAGAATCATAGAATGGTTTGGGATGGAAAGGACCTTAAAGATCATTGAGTTCCAACCCCCTGCCATTTACAGGGACACCTTCCACTAGACCAGGTTGCTCAAAGTCTCGTCCAGCCTGGCCTTGAACACCTCCAGGGACGGGGCATCCACAGCTTCTCTGGGCAAACTGTTCCAGTGCCTCACCACCCCCATAAGCATACTAAGGCTGTATATCATCACAAAGCAAAAGAAAGAAGTTTACAAAATTTATGAACAAAATCTCACTCAAGAAGCAGTTTTCAATCACAAACACAACTCATTCCATACAAGGGAGTTATTAGCTATGACCTGGCTTAATTAATTTGCTTATTGTCAGGGATCAATATAGCCGTAGTTAGCAAATGTTCTGATTCACTGTCCTAAGAAGACCTGTTGTGATAGCAGAAGTGACTACTTCTTCTTCGTGTGCTCAGTGGAGATGAATATCCCAATATGACAAAAAACAGCCAACTGACTCCATTCCTCAGTTAACAGCTGCCTGTCCAAGTGTATTAACATAAATCGCTCCTCATTCAGTTTGTGTTCATATGCCATGCTTTAGACTACAGCAGCTGGACGCCTGCACCTCGGTCACACCTATCCTGCAGGGCCAGGCCACCACCAGCAGAGAAGCTGCATCAACCACCATGGGCAGGAAGAGTGCCAGCTGCCAGAGTTAATTACCACCTGAGAGCATGAATCAGCCCTAATGCCACAGGTTATTTAGTACAGCTCCGAATTTCTTCTCTCAATTTCTTCTCATTCCATAAAAGTGACTGAGTACATTTTATAACATGTAATCCTTCTTAAAGCTAAAGAATGCTGCAAAAGCATGCCTCGGGCAACAAATTTACCTGTTTCACCAGCCTTAAGAACTTGCCTGTAATGTCTATTTAATATACTAGGAAGATCAAAAAACACTAAAACATTCAGAAGCTGTTGAGCCTACAATGTTTGGAGAAGCACATGAAAGAGATCTGATTTTCCTGTATCTCAGACAACTTTATCAAATACCTATACAAGAGGATACAGCAGTGATTGTAATAAGTCATCTAAAGTTTGTCACAAAAAGTACCTAAGTCTTCTAGTGGAGAACAAAAATTGCCACAAAGTCAGATCAAAGGCATGCTGAGATGCCAGAACAATATGACTAATTGTTCTTTTTTTGTCTCACAATATAAAATGAAGCTTGATCTTGTACTCAGTAATATTTATTAAGAGCATATGACTAGAGGCCATTCCACTTTGCTGACCCCTTTTTTGGCTTTGCATACAGAGAACTATACTGACTGCATCTGCAGGCACTTCTTATGTGATAGGAAGAAACATTAGGATAAAGAAGCAGTAGTGAACAGCAAGTGTTTTGAACCTGTTTACAGAGTAGAGTTTTACTTGCCCTAATGAACTAGCTGCTTAAATATTTGTTGTAATAGATATTCATGCCAAAGTGCACCACTTTGGTAGAAAAATCATAAACACTAGTATCTTAATAATATATTACTATTCTCACATCTGCAGCTAATGAGTACAAATGACTATCAGTAATCACAAAATTTCCAAGTTAGTATTTCAGCTGTACTAAGAAACAATATTTCAATAATTAACTGTTCTCAGAATCAGGTTAAATAAACAAGATGTGATAAAAAATAATTACAGTTTAAGATTGCAACAGATGAAATTGTTCTGATGGGAAGGAGGAATCCAGCTGTAAAGCTTTTGACATTTTTCCACACAAGCTGCCCATAAGCAAAGTAAAGAACCCTGACATAAAGAGGGATATAAAGCTGGCTGAAATACTGTATGACATGAAGGTAGAGAAGATGTTCTTTAAACTTGCAGTCTGACTAAAATGCTGCATACCATGAAGACAAACCTGGAATTGACAGAAACTTTAACAGATTAGAAAAGAGATCTGAAAAGGGAAATATGGCATTAACTGGTGTCCTGAGATGTGCACACGCTGGAACAAGGAACGGGGTGTCAGTGCTGTGGGAAGAACTCTGGCTCTTATGCAGAGTCACATCTCAACAAACCATGACTTGACCTTGGCAGCAGCTGAGAAGAGGACCCTAAAGAAGGGGAAGCATCAAGCTTAGGTACCTAAGTAGAAAGGGAGACTACAGGATATATGAATTAGCTCTAGCACTGTCTCAGCAGAAGTAATAATACATCTGGACAAACACGCCCTAGTTTTGGGTCCTCAGTTTCAAGAAGGAAGTGGACTAGGTGAAAAGAATCTCAAAGACAATAACAAAGTGATCAAAGACCTACAAAAAAAGACTTACCAAGAATGACTAAATTAATTGGGCATTTTCTAGCCTAAAAGAAAATAGAACTGAGGGTGGATAACAGTCTCAAAGTATATAACAGATTCCTTCAAAAACAGAAGAGGAATAATTTATTTTCTATGGCCATGGTGAGCAGGAAAAAAAGTTAATGTGCTGTAATTGCAGCAAGAAATATCTGGTTTAGCTATGACCAAAAATACTGCCCTCGACTTCCTGACATTTCTTATATTAAGGATACTGCAGCAATACATTTCCTAACAGGCTGTGAAGTATTCATTTCTGCAGGATTTTAGAAAAAAGTCAGTCAAGCATGTATCAGCAACGACTTAGGTACAGCTGTTTCTGTCCTAGGAACTTATTTGATATTTTTCCGAGTTCCCTTGCAGTCCTACAGGCCTATGATAATCAAAACTTCCTTCTCATTCATTGCTGATACATAAACTCTCAATTTTAGAAAGGTCATGTATTTCTGATAACCAGCTGCTATATTTCAAAAACACTTTTTTCCATCACTGCCCTTCTGGGATGAGCTTCCCATAAACTGCTGCAAGAAGAAATGCATTATACTCTTTCAAAATATCCTTAATGTTTACAAAGGCTCAATAACACTTCACTCGCTAGTGTGCTAATGCTGTCATCTGAGACACTTGTAGATACTGCCACCTGAATTTCTACATATACCACTATATCCACTTTCTGTTTCACTAAACGTGTTGTTTTGGCTGTGTGCTCCCTGGTGCAGGGTTTATCATTTATTTTTTAATTTGAACAGTGCTAAGTACAAAAAAGTCTCCCTTATCTGTGAATGTTAGCACCCAACACAGCAGGGTGCTATGGGAAAGAACCAAGATTAATTTCAATGCAACTGGCCACGTAGTAGAAAGCACATGATTTGTTGTCACTTTTGTCTGGGCTCTTTCCATTGAAAATTCAGAATCAGCACCATGTGCCAGTGGTTAGTGCATAGTGGTTCCTGTTCACCCAGAGAAGATACGTTCTTATTCATCTGGCTCTTCCTGAAATGGCTTATGGATTCAGAACCCCAAAAAAGTCATTCAACCCCCCCTTCTGTTTAACCTGGTTTTTTTCATCACTGGTGGACTGTTTATCGCCACACTCTTCCTTGTGTTTATTTTAAACTTGTTACAGCCTTAGTAAATTATTTGTAAAGTATCCATCTGTCCTGGTTTCAGCTGAGACAGTTAACTTTCTTCACAGTGGCTAGAGTGAGGCTGTTTTGGATTTGTGCTGAGGAGAAGGCTGATGACATACTGATGTCTATAGGTGCTGCCAGGACAGTCACAGACTTTTCAGCTTTTCTGCTGTGCCAATGTCTGGGGGTGCTGGAGAAGCCGGGAGGGAGCACAGCCCCAATTACTAGCCCAGTATTCAACCTTAGGTTTAGGATTGAGACCCAAATCGACCAAGAGTCTATTCCATATCATGCATGTCATGCCCAGTAAATAGAAGAGTCTCTTGTCCAGAAGTACACTCTCTTGTTCTGTGTCACCCCTCTCTCAGGGTCGTCTCGGTCTCTCAGATGCTCAGGGTGTTATCTCCATTCTGGCATTGCCATTTCAGGACTCTCCCTGCTCTGAGATCATTAGCTGGGAATGGGCTGAGCTTTGGTCATCAGGTGGTGAGCAGTATCACTGTGTATCACTCATTTCTATACTTGTATATATTAGTATTATTTTAAATATTACTGTAGTTTAGTTATTAAACTGTTCTTCTCTCAACCCACGAGTCTCTTTTCTCTTTTTCTCTTTAATTCTCTCCCCCATACCCAGGAATGGGGAGGGTGAGCGAGCGGTTGTTGCAGTGATTGGCTGCTAGCCAGGATCAAAACTACGACACCACCAATAAAACAACATTAACTGTAAAGGACATTGATGACTTTGAAGGTACATACAGAGTATACACCAATCCTCTGGTTCAACTTGGTTACCATCCAGCCTTCACCCTAAAGTGACTTGATCTCATGGAGCATTAACCAGCCTAAGGAACAGTGCTTTGGCTGGAGAGGCTTTCCGTTGTTTGGCTTTGGACACTTTCAAACTGTAGAATCTACTTTTCACAAAACCAAGATCTCTGTAGATATCCCCATACTTCTTTTTCTAAAGTGCCAAAACCACTTGCATCTTTCACACTCTTCTGTTTAAATTCACATTACTTTCTGCCTCTGCGAGTACAGGAAACCACTTTGTTTCCCATTTCTCTTCCAGAATGTCAGTAAACCTGAATGCTATTTTATGGATTGCATTGTTAAGTAATAGCCCTGCTGGATCAAAGCAGAAGTCTTCTTCATCTGGCACTGTTTCTAACAGGGGTCTACAGCATACCTACAAGAGCACAAGAACATGATAGGCAAGTTCACAGGCACTCCTATACAATAAATTCCCTGATTGAAAGGATCTGTGGCTCAGAGACTTTCCAAGGCAAAGGTGATGCTTTTCTTGAAACAGCCTCGGAGTGGGTTTTATTATGTTGTCCTATGCCTTAAGAACAATGTCAGGGGTAATTTAAAGTCTACAGGTAATCTTACGAGCTATAACTAAGTACATTCAGGATCATTCCTACAATGCACAGAGGTCCCACAACTCCTTTTTCCAACCCTATCCCATAAAAACAAATCAGAAGTAGGCATGCAAAACGTTCATTGATCAGGAATTCAGCAAGACAGAGCTGTTCACTGGGAAGCCTACAACCCAAACAGAAGGTGACTATCAGAAGTACAGTATTTCCACAGGTAGTGAGCACTCTTCTTGGAAAATTAACATAGTGCACTCAGGAAGTTAATGGACCACCATATAAAAATAATAATTCTGAGTGAAATAAACAACAAACATAGCTGACTGAGGCATTTGTGAGCAAAAATATCTGAAAATGGAACATGGGGATTGATGTAAAACTGCACTAATGAGTAATAAAACCTCTTTTGTTCACTTTTATATATCAGTGACCTGGACAAAGGGATTTGCAAAATGGTCTTGAATTTAGTAGTTAAACACATCTGGGCAAGGACAGACAATAGAAGAGTTAAAATTACAATTAACAACAATTAAGCTGGAAAAGGAAAATAGGATAAATGTCCATACATAATTCAACAGTAAATATGGGACATGGAGAAAGCTAAGAATAAACAAATGATGAACCTGAAATACATTTAGAACAATACATATAAACATTAAAAACATGACAGAAAGCCAAATATAAGTCTCATATCTATGTATATATAACAAAATAATTTTATCTAGAAATAGACAAAAGAGCCATAACTTCAAAAAGTTACTATACATACTGCTTTCAGTGAACCTAAAGCCAAGCAGAACACATATCATTTAAATACCATAACTATTCATTTTCCTGTGAAGTATGTATTCACTTATAACTGCAATGCTGCCAAACATGGCCAAGCACAGAAAGCACAAGTATCTGTCACCACACATATACACTTACCCACATGGCCTGTATGTAAATACAATATAACTTTCTTCATCACTTCGTTCAATAAATGTAACGCATGTGTACTTCTCCCAGTGCCTCATTGCCTGTTTGAACATCGCGCGCTGGGTGCCTGAAAAAATTGTATGAGAGGAAATCATAACTGTGCCTTGTCCCTTAAGATAAGATCTTAATACTAGGAATAGAAGCCTGGAAAGAGTCACTGGATCATGAAGTCCTGTGTCCCGGCAGTCCCATAGACTGACAGATTGCAACTAAAGGGATACTCAGACCATCAGTTTGTCAAAACCTATCTACCTACAGGGGCTCAACACTGCCTGACACACAGCTATGTTACATCAGAAGACAGCAGAAGAAATATAGCGCTGCTTATGTGCCTGTATTAGCATAATGTTTCCTAAGTAATTTCCCAGATTATCAAGTGGACTACATTGGGGTAAAAAAGAAAAAAGTAAAACAAAACAAACAAACAAAAAAAATTGGGAAATCCTGGATCCTAGCTATCTAGTGGGAATTAAAAAAAAAAATCTTGCAGCCTTCAAATATGGAAACCAATTTAACTCAAGCCATATAAACAGGCATACTAGTCAAGGCGTTCAATTTTAATAACACTGTCTTGAACAGGGACCAGTCTCCACTTCTTTGCATCAAAACCTTTCAGAAAAAAAAATGATCCACCAAAAGGAAGAAATTCTTAATTTGGTACAATACTAAGCATGCCTAGATATATGTTTTTAAAATGAGACACACATTCAGAAACAATTAAAACCATACTCTAGATGCAGAAGCAGCCAGGCCAGGTCTCACTACGGAACACAAAGCCAGCTAGTATAAAGTACATCAAGTAGTTTTGCAATGTAATCATTGCCTGACAAAAGACAAGGCTTATTAACTTAGAGGCAGCATATGAGAATAGAGCTGTATTGCTTCTGAGCTGCAATGGTACTACTTGGCATGAATTTGCTAACAGAAATACATCCATCTTGCAGACTTTTGCAAAGACGCATGTTACAGCACAGGATAATTTCAAGAAAAAAAAAAACAATCCTTTTTTATACTTAAAGACAACAAAAATTCAACATTCATAAAAATACCAAGTTCAAATCATGTCAGGATCCTAAAAGATTAAAGGTTATTTCATCCCATCTTACCCTTTTCTTGTAACTTAACACAATGTTTGTCAAGCTTTAGAATTTACCTTTCATTATGAAAGAGGTAAAATGCTTAACATGGTATGCTTTCATTTAGTTTACTACCATTATTTCAGAAGATGGTAATCCTAAGGCAAAGGTCACATTTTGTATAACACTATGTAAATAACCAAAGCTAAAAGTGTAACAGTAGCTGTCAGTTTGGAAGGAATAACTTTGGTTTCTCCATATACATATGCATACAATGTGTAAACATTTGCATGTTTCTTTTGGTTTCCTGAGTTATTGTGCACAATAAATAAGAGGTTATTACATATCTTTTCCCATCCATCTTTGCTTTTCTCCCTCCCTTTTTGTTTTAAATTACCTCTTACATACACATTGATATTCATTCATTTACATTTTTTCAGGGATAACAAATGTTTATAATTTTTCTACAGTTTTCTGCTAAGAATTCTATATATTTTGAAGTCAGTCTCTCTTCTCATATATAATGTCTGTGTGTACCCATCTGAAAACCAAACTGAGGAATCACAAAACAAATTTGAGTCAGTTTGTTGAGTGAAATCAGTTTAGTAGAATACACGTCACATCAGTTAAATTAGTTATATTCTTATACTAAATATCCTGCATTTCTTTTAAAACAGATTTCATGACATTCTGTTACTTAGGCTCTTGAAAACAGGCAACAAGAAATACTAGGCAGAGAAAAAGAGCCTTCCCTTTCTAAAACATAGTTATACATTTTTATCATGTAGCTTGTCTTTGGGAACAATTTTTTAAAGTATGACTAATATTTTCAGAACAGACGTACTTCAGGCCTGATCCAACAGAAATCCTTCTATTGACTTCTATAGTATGACTTGACTTTAAAAAAAGAAAAAAGCAATGTAAAAAAAATTGTATTCCTTCTCCCCATTCAAAGCACAAAGCTTACCAGTGAAATTTCCACCTATTACATATGGAATGACACCCCCCGGCCATATTCTTTCTGTTCTTGATGTAGCAGCTCTGGGAAATCGGTTTTTCTCATTTTTCCCTGAGAATTTTACAGTAGTTCTTCCTTTAGATGTATTATTTTGCTCAAAGCCTGTGATGATAATTAAAACACTGAATGAGATCACACACACATAAAAAAGAGAACAATTATTTTCCAGCAGGTCAAAGTTAGATTATTTCTTTATTCCCTTTAAAAGTAGGACGCTGCTCTTATGCAACAGTCTATCATTACCTAGTTTTCTTAGAAATGGTTGAAATACAGTCTAAATCTTCATTTTCCAAATCTATCTACAGTAACAATTTGCACATAAATTTATCTACTTACAGACATTGTCTGCATACTTTCATCTACATTTTCTCATTTAATAATAATAATTTAAAAAAAAAAATCACACTCCCTGTAATTTTTTTTTTAATAAATTTGGATTTTTCCAGCAAAGAAGGAAAGACTTTAGAAGACGCAAATTCTTCAAGGCATTCACTGTCACTTTCATTTTTGTTGCAGTATCTGCAGAAAATAAATGCATGGCCACCCTTAGAGCACTGTATAGAAAGAGGTCCTTAAAGTATCAGATTGGCTTTTATCAACAGTACTTATCAGGAAAAAATAGATAAATTATTTGCAAAGTTGCATACCCATGGAAAAAATCAGAGAGGGACATTTCTCCGTCTGATCTTCATTACCTGTAGTTATTATCAGTCGACACATTTTCATATGAATATGCGACTTTCAATTTAGAAGTAACCCTTCAGTCAGCAAACATGCATTTTTCATCAATGAGCTTTTGGAAACCTATGGATAAGTGTTACTCATGGCAGGAACTTCTTTACAAGATCAAAAAAAATGCCTAATATTTTCAGAGGTATTACCACCATTTGTCCCATTACAGGGAAATCTTTCCCAAATCAGCTGAAACTTACTGTGAAAACAGATGAGGATAAGGATAGTCAGACAAGAATTTGCACACCTTAACAGGGTTAGCTGTGTTTTCTGAAGCAATTTATAAGTTGGTACGCACATTAGGGCAGCTGATTAAAACGGATCGCTTGGAAAGGCCGTCAACTCTCTGTCCTACTCTCTGGGGTTCAATTCTTATTCCCCACTGAAGGGTACACCTTCCCTCTGGGAGTATCCCCTGTGACACCAGTTCCACCTAAGTGCTAATGGGTATATCAGGATTGGGGAGGATTCCAGGGCAGGATCATGGTACAGTATCTTGACATAGTCCCAGCACTGGGAGAACAACAGAGGGAAGAAATGGGAGAAGCTACAGCACAAGGCAGGGAGAAAGTTCTCAATGTAAGAGAAGAAAACCTGATTTTGTACCAATTAACAAAGAACTTATATAAGGAATGATATAGAAAATTTCAGGGTTTAAAAAAACCACTCAAGTAAAGCAAATAACCCTTGCATTAAATAAGTGTGTAAATGAGAATTATGCAACAATCTACAACTCAGGCAAAAGCTTAAGGGAAAAACTATTGTTACACTTAATATGCAGCCATTACTGAACCACACCACATGTTAAGACAGATGTATTACCATTTAAGAGTCTTCTTATCAACTTTCTTTTGAACTAGAAAAAGTAAGAAATTAATGCCAAATTGCATGCAAAAGACGACAAACATTTATGCAATATTAAAATTGTAATTATCTTATAAAGAATTAAGATTATATACCAGAGCACATCTGCAAAGGCAGTTACTGTGCTCTGGTTAATCTTACAAGATCAGTGATGCAGTGATGCATTTAGACATAATGGGGGGTGATTACACTGAAGATTCGCATATTTTCCTTTTTTGAGGTTGAGGTTTGATGACATTGAAGTGACATCTTACATCAAATACGGTGAGTAAACTCAAACAGTATTAATGGGAATTCCACTTACTACAGCTTGCTGAATTCAACTGCATTCATACTGACAAGAGTATGATTAGTACAAAAATGTGTTTGTTCAGTGTAACACACCATACATGTTTCAAACACAGTATGAATAATCACAATGTCCTAAGTGGATCAAAAAAAACCCCAAACCAAAAAACAACATAAAATTAGCGTCTTCGCAGCACAGCCAACCTGTACTGAAAATACATTGTATTGATATCAGTTGAACTGATAATTGTGCACACAGCCATACAAAGAATCATAGAATGGTTTGGGATGGAAAGGACTTTAAAGATAATTGAGCTCCAACCCCCCTGCCAGCAGCAGGGACACCCTCCACTAGCCCAGGTTGCTCAAAGCCTCATCCAGCCTGGCCTTGAACATCTCCAGGGATGGGGCATCCACAGCTTCTCTGGGCAGCCTGCTCCAGTGTCTAGCCACTTTTAATATGAGATTCCAAACTACATTATTTTAGCTTCCAGATTTGACTCTGGAAATAAACCTCTAAGAAAATGTAACAGAGATAATCTCTTCATTACTATTCTTGTACTATTTATTTTCTAGCTTGTTTATGCCAACAGTAATGCAGAAAGCCTTTAAAATGTTAAAGCACTATCATCATTAATGTTCATGATACAGCATCACACCAGGCAACCTCCTAATTTAAACAGTGAAAATACCGGAGCCAAATCTTCTTATCCTGTCTATAAGCTGATAGAGGGCACCTCGTTTTTTTGACATCCCATGCTCTCCAAAGCCACCTTTAAAAAGAAAAGAAAAAAAAAAAATCAGAATTTTACAAAAGTTGAAAACAAGTAATCTTACACCTACAGCAACTATATAGCCTGAAGAGATTAGAAAAATACCCTGTAAAAACTGCAATGCATCTTTAAGGATACATTCTTCAATGACTCGCATAAAAATTCTTCAAGCATTCTCGACAATGAAAAAAAAGACACATTTTTAGTTGAAAAATTTTCTAATATGCATTCCAGAATGTAAGCCAACATGTCTTTGTTATTCAGACAAGTCATGACAATTACATCATCTAATTATTATTTGGAGCTTTTTTTCTTTCTGGTGACCTTGACATCCTCAGTCATATTGATTGACAGCTAAAAGCCCTACTCTGACTGAAATTTCTTGAATGCATGCCATAATCTTCTCATTTCAAGGGAGGGGAAAGAGGGAAAGCAAACACTCAAAAGTTTCATCAGAAAAAAAAACCAAAAAAACAAAAAAAAACCACAATACAAAACCACCACACACAACAAAACTGATACAAACTTATTATGGCTGATTTTACCATGAAAGATTTGGCTTTGTCAGCATTCAAATAGATGCCCAACGCACTCTATAGGCTTTGAAACATCACATGCTGGTGCATATAGCAGTAAGACCTCACAGGCATACACGTGTCTACATCATTTCAGTAATCAATAAGCAAGAAAAATTAAGCTATTAAATAGTTGATTTTAATGTTTACCATGACATTTACAGAAATGTAACACACTTCTAGGTTTACTCTGTCCATTTGATGTATTTGCCACATATCCGCTTCACATGTAATCCTTTTGTGGCTGCAAGTGCCTTTGCAAACACGAGTAAGTCAGAAGAAAGAACACTGATAATACTACACTAGCCAATAAATCATCAGAATTATTCAGAAGTCTTTGTGATTGTCAGAAGTCTGTAGTAGATTGCATTCAGTATCCGTTACAGGACAAGAGAGTTTTTAAACTATTTTTACAACAGCAAAAGTAAAAAGATAGAAATAATAGGACCAATGAAACCTCCAACTGCCACTAAAAAGAACTTTCCCAACTTCCTATAAAAACTTACAATATACATGTGGAAAATACATTTATTAAACAGCAACTTAAAATCATATTACAGATGAGAAAATTCCATACAAGGCAAGTGACATTCTGTGGCTGCTCAGTGAATAACAATGTGTCTAATTATTTGGATTACACTGTCACATAGTTACTGGCTCCCTTGAGAAAAATTTTCCAAATTTTTTAAAACATTTTAGATAGATGAGGTAATAGTTCAACACATTCCTTCCCAACAAGTACACTATAATATACACTACAGAGAATATAATGATTCCTTTCCTTGTATTGATCATCATTAATTTGTCTCTCATGTTAACATTCATCTTCTAAAAAAAAAAAACCCCATATTGCCAAAATTCCAAATATTTTTTAAAAAGCACAAACTGTAACAGACATAACAGGAAAAAAAAAAAGAATCCATTATTTACTTAAAGAAACTACTATACTATAATTAATTCTAGGGAAAAAAACTATCATTGGTGTGTTAATACAGTCTGTGTATTCCATTTAGTGAAAAACTAAAGAAGAAAAAGTATCTCATATAACTAATCTGTATTATATGAATAATATACAGCTTTGCCAAGCCACAGTCTAAAAAAATTATGGGTTTGTTTTTTTTTTTTAAGTCACATTTGCTCTATCTTCTCATACTTCAGGCAGGAGAAGAAGGATACTTTCGGCTGTTCGGACTTGCAATAGTAAATACACAGTAATTTTATCAGCTTTACTGTTGCTTCTGTTTGCAATGGTTATGCATATTGCTTGGACAAAACAACAAATAGAGCCACATTGAGAAGCTCACAGATTAAGTATCTGACCCTGCAAATCCAGGCAGATAATCCTCAGCAAAAGGAGTAGTCACATAATGTGAATCAGAGCCTGTGAGCCTCAGGATTTATAATTAGTAGTTGAATGAAAAGATGTGACTCCACAACTCCATCTTGATAGTTTACACCAAAGTATCTAACCCTTCCACCTGATGTCACCTGTAGTTTTGTAAAGGTCAACAACAGAAAGGGCTCAGAAATCAAGCTAGTAATTAATGGTCATTGTGTCTGTAACTAAAGTAAAAAGTGAATTTGTTTTCTATTTTACAGGCACTTTATGTTCCTTTTCCAGTTGCCACCTAATATCAGCTAGCTAGTTGTTGGTAATTTACTCTAGTAAATCAGAGGGGGGAAATAAGCACTCTAGGCTATGCAGTTTGGGAAAAAAGGGTAAACTCCTAGTCTATGCATCCAAATATTTAGAAAAATAATTATGTAAGTAAAGTGTAAAATTGAGTTCTCCACCTTTCTTTTTAGAAAAATCAAGAATGTTGCCGGTTCACTGAGAACCACTACAAAAACATTAACTTCAGCAGTTTGTTCTTCAACGTCCAATCCCACCGACCATTGCAGTTGCATTGATTCCTCTTATGCAATAAAGGCAGACAAATTTGATCCAAATGCATTAGTAACCCTCAATAGGATGACTCAATATCCTGAACAGGATACTGTCCACAGACAAAGATAATGCACAAATCTCGAGAGGTAAAAAAAAGAAAATCAAACAATAGAATAGAAAATATTATTTAAAACAGCTTAGAAACATATATTCTTTCTGTGGCAACTGACAAAAAAATTAACTGTGCAGTTAAGAAAAAAAAAAAACAGAAAGCAAGAAGAAAAAGGAAAGTCAGCAGGCCAAAGAAATCACTCGGCTGCATTCACTTTAAGTGGAAATGACCGACCTTGCTCTCTACATTTTGTCAGCAAAACTAGTGTCTGAAATACCTTCAAAGCCAATTAAAACTATTTGTTTGGGGGAAAAGGGGGCAGGGAAATGACTGACTCTATTAACATTTTAAAGTCTAGTCTTGATCTAGAAAAGATCAAAAGGTGTTCCTGCCTTGAAGAGACAAATGGCTTTAAAAGGAGATAAAATAAATTTTCAAGCTGTTATAAAAATAGTCTAATCATGATATCTAACTAGGAAGAGTAAAAATATTTTAAATATATCAATATTTAAGTTAAAGTGAAAATTGCTTCTTCGGTCTGAAAAAAAATTCTTTCTTATCATTCCTCAAAGTGATTCTTATTTCTGCATACCAGGAATCATCAAGTAAACAGTAGCTTAGGAAGACATAGAACATCCTTAATAGAAAATACACTTCAATTATGCATTTGTACATTTTCTAATAACATTTTATCCACACTTTAGCTAAGTAACTTGGCTTTTTTTCATACCACAACGTGGAAGCATACAAACTCAGCTATGAAATTACAAATCACAGCCTGAAAACATACATATTTTTAGACATTAGATAGACATCCATTTAGACATGGATTATATTTTCTCTCACACACACAGATATTTACACATAAATAATACTTCTTTATCTATCTGTCTGAATACCCAACAGCCTGTGTTAATCAGATTGCAGCTTTTGGCACTAATGGACTGTATGTTAACAACAGCAAATAAATATGTATTAAAAATTGTCAGATAAATATTTGCTTTTTAGACAAGGCAAATTCTAGCAAGGATGACATGTTCTTGCTTTGCTTCTAGATCTGGGTACAGATCTGGATGGAAACAAAAAAAGAGCAAGAGAAGGGGTTCTAATCCAAGTCTCCCAGTCTTGCCTGTGTATTCTCCAACAGGGCATCTGGGCTCTGCTACTGGGAACTTTCAGTGATGAAAGCAAAGCTTTGTGTAACTTCTTTTCCCACGTGTCTACCTGCAGAATGAACTTAACGTTCCTACCAGCTTCTGTTCCTCAGTTCAAGATATTTTTAATCAGGAGTGCCAGAATTAAATTAAAATTTTAGCTTTTCTCTTTCTTTCCCTAAAATAAATTTATACTTGTTTAACAACTTTTTAAACTGTAAACTATTATTATCCAAAACATTATAGTGACTTTCTACATTTAAAACATAGATTGCCTTCTATGAAGAAGTAAATAACAGGAAAAATAAGTTAAAAGCAAGCTTGAACTATCATACCTGTGTTATGGCCAAGTCTTTCGTTGGAGTGCTGCGTAAGGTCAATCGTCCTGTCAATTTGAAAGATTTTTAAGTCTTCATCATCTAAGGCAATATCTCCCCAAAAGACAGCTTTAAATAAAAAAGAGCTCAATTTAATTAAAGAATTTATTTAGACATTAAAACCAATCTGAAGACTATAATGCCATGTTACAACCCTTGGGAAAACATATGACAAATATATTCATATCACATATATTTGCTTGCTGTTCTATATTTTTATACAAAGAAAGAAAACTACCTAGCAAAAGACAAATAATTTGTTTCAGTATTCTCCCAAACTCTTAGAGTTATTTCAATTAATTTACACATTTCCTAAATGCAATCATTTAAATATAATGTAAATATATTAACAAATTTTTAGCATGTGCTGTTTTCATAAGCAAATACAACAAACAATAAGATACTGAAACATGTCAACATTAGAAACATGAAGTAAAAAATACACTACTGAGAAAACACAATCTTTACATGTCCTAATATCTTACTGAAAACAAGAATTATTTGAAGTAACTTTTATATTCCTATCAATTTCTATCTTTTATTATGTTATGTTTGCCTTAGAGAATTTATATGTTTGTTTTCTCTTACACTGAATGAAAAAATCTTCATTTCATTTTCCTTTTGTTTTATTTGTATGCTTCCCTTTCATAGTTAATCTCACTATTATGGGGATTCTTTTAAATACTTTGCTTTTCAAATCTCCAGTCTCTCTTTCTTCTTTTTAACTTTCCTTGGCTTTTTTGCTGGGTTTCTTCTTCTCTCATTTCCTCGTCTTTCAGAATCTTTCAGGTTTTTTATGTTTCGACTTTTCAATAGCTAACATCTTTCCTAAGCTGCCACCACAACTCAATGAACCCAAAACATAGGCCCACTTGCAAGAAACCAGGATCTATAAACTCAGATTTTATCCGGAAATCTCCCTGCCAGCTCAAACTTAACACTAAAGCTGAACTCAACATGCCATATCCTCAACTGCTGTTGAATGAAGTCAACAGAGCATATACCAATTAACATCACCCGAAGTGGTTGCTTATTATCTTTATCCAAATTCTTCCTTTTCCCTCTCTTCACTGCCTGCATCAATAGCTCTATTATTTGTCACCTCAGAGTCACAAAACTGGTCAGTTCAATCTTGGTGTCATCTTCAACTCTTCTCCCCTCTTTCCCTCATCCAGGAAGCATCACTAACTCTGCTTGGTTGTTCATTATATAGCTCCACAGCAAATTCCTTTCTTAGCTTCCGTAGAACTAGAATCTTGTCCAAAGCCCAGCTGTTACCAAATCATTCTCTCTGGTCTACTTCCATTCAAACTGCTCCTTAACATTATTGTTAAATCTTTTGCTCTATCTGTTCCTTATATCATGTTGTAGAGACCATTCATCAGACAACGTTCTCATTAGTTGCCTGTTGCTGCAAAAGTTACCTTTTTCTTAATTATTCATGTTCACATTCATTAGTATTTAATCAAATCCATATAAAAAAAAGTTTTTACTTAAGCAAAAATATATGTATTTCTAAGGAACTTTCAGATATTATATTCCTTCCTCGTATCTCCATCATCTTTCCTGAACCCAAGCTAAAGAGAAGAAATCACACTGAAAATGCCTTTGGTCATCTTATGCCATCCCTAAACATTAATATTTCCACGTATATAATTTTTACACAAAAATATAAGGTTTCTTAGAAACCACAAGTATTTGAGACCATTTCTGAAACTGGTCAGTCAGTTTTAACACATTTCTGAACACTCTCCAAGGGTCACTGTTTCCTTATGTTCACACTGGGCATGCTGGGGATGTCTTTCCTCTGGTTAAGTTGGTGATGGCTTTTACCATTAGGTCAAGAGGCAGAGCCATTGGAGCTCTAGATGTTTTCTCATCAAAATTCCTAGGAAAAAGATCTCAAATTTCCTTACTGGTCCTGGTGACCCACTTTTAGCACGTCACTGTGGTAACATTCACGTTGCCATGAAAATACAAATAGCAAAGACATAAATCTTATTAATTTGTCTGACATAAATGCATTGAATTTGTGTACACAGGTATAAAAAGAAAATACCTAAGTGTTATGTTATTTTTGTTAAACTTCTGGACTGCTAGCTAGAATTGCTTTTGATTAGCAACAAAGCACAAGTTAACAATAATAAAACCATGGTAATATAACAATAAGTGCTGATGCAAGTTTGACAGAAATGTAAACAAGGAATCTATGTGACCAATAGGAATGTACTAAATAACTATGAGTTAGCACTGAAGAAAGGAATACATATGATTGACTGTTTAAAAGTATAATGGTAAATTTGGAGCTTCCTTCAGGCCAGTGTTTTTCTGACACAAGGCAATTCTGCTTTGCAGGTCACGTGAAAGACAAACGGAATAAAAAGCAGAAACCTTGATAAAATTAACTCATTTGACTTTAGTAACAAATTAATAATTGCCATTTTACTTTCACTGAAATTAACCTGTGATTTTCTAAATTAAATTCAGTGAAAGTGGGACAACATATACCTATCAAAAGAAACAACAGTTAACTGGATACTATTTAATTTAATTTCAGTCTAGTCCTAAAATCAGAAACTGATACAGAAAGGGAGCTGATAACTACTTTCTTAAAAAATACACCTTTTTTCCAATGAATAGTCTGCACTGAATATAAATTCTGCCCTTCAACAAAGCCTGAAGCACAACCTCACCTGAATGTTATCAAAAAAATTATAAAAGGTATTTCCTGTAACTGATGAAAGTATCTTTTAATTTTTCAGAATGTCTGTGTAAGTGTCAAAGTACTTTGTAACTAGAGAACACCATGTTTTTATCTCCTGCCTTAAAATTTTTATGGCCTGAAACTATCTGAAGAAGTCACTCTGTATACTTCATCATGTTACACACTAACCTTAGCCTTACAGAAAGCAAGCAGAGGATTGTTTGGGTATGTAAGGCATGGTGCTAAAGCCTTTGCTAAGAGCAGGTTAGGATTAAGAGTTTTATTAGCTCCCTCCAAGGAACTTCTGACAGAATCGACCTGTTCAGCTCTGCACCTCCCTCATTTTTCACAGATATTTAATTCATAAATTTGGTCCAAAAAATTAATAAGAATCTGATAGCCAATTCACTTA
>VZTO01001942.1:33919-47525 GCA_013400615.1 Syrrhaptes paradoxus
GCACAGGATGTTTATGCTTCAACCCCTTCACTGAAGCTGCCAGGAATGGACAACAAAAATATGAGAGTGTCAAAGGAAAACTGATATCTGAAGAACTCCTTTAATGTCCTTTGACGAGAGGTGGGACACACAGGACTTTTCAAAGTCTAACGGGTAATTCAAGCACTAAGAAGAGCCAAAAAGTGTGTTGGCCCAGGCTCAGGGTAGATACTCATCTAAACCCACATGTGCAGCAGTTCCAAATAGCAGCTTCTTCTAGAGCTGAGTCATTGAGTACTTCCCTGTAACAACACAGCTATGTGCATTATAGTCTATCTTTGTGAGTCATTTTGTTCCATACAATCTGGTCATGGCTTATGTAACTGCTTCCAACTCTGAACAGAAAAAGGAAAATTTAGAGCTAAATAAGTAAAAACAACTTCACCTCATTACAAGAAAGACAACATACTCTANACAACATTAAATAGAAGACCAAGGCAGCCTATTTTCACAGACACACCAAAACAAGAAAGTAACTACTTCATTCATTTCACCATGCAGCATTTTCAAATCTCCACATGGCTGTGAGCAAGTGTTAGTGAAACCTCTTGATTTGCTTGAAAAATCTCACAGAGACGCACCTGAAAAGGTATATAACACCTCTGACTGGCTCCTTTCCTGTTCCTACTTACTGTAAAAGTAAATTATGCAAAATAGCAAGCATCAACACTCATGCCAATTCTATTTTTCAGAACTCCTGGTTCAAACTCCTAACTAGAAAGCCATCATTTTCCCTAAGGAATGTATCATCCCATTTCTGTCAGAAAATAAATAATGATGGAAGAATAGTTTAAACATCTCCAGACTATATACCAGTTAGGAGTACATTCCTCCATTCTTCTGAATGTGGCATCTCTTACCAACAGCTCGCATAAGCATACACAAAGTTATTCTGAAATCAGCTAGTTGGTGTATAGCAGTGATCTAGCCTTAGAAGCACAAATTTTAATGCAATTTACTCAAATCTTTAATAACACAATTTCCCTGTTGACATCATTACCTGCAACTCACCACCGTCTCATGTCACCCACTTTCAGAAAGTTTNGTAACTGCTTCAAACTTTGAACAGAAAAAGGAAAATTTAGCGCTAAATAAGTAAAAACAACTTCACCTCATTACAAGAAAGACAACATACTCTACTGTAATTAACTGGATTTTGTGTTCCCACTGTCTTCAAATCAGTTCAGTCTTCCAAGATCTTCAAGTAAAACACGCTTTTCTTAGAAATCCTTAAAATGAGAACAAGACAGGGCAAATACACAGTAAAATATCTTACGTGCAACCGCAAGCATAAGACTGAATGCCATAACCCTGAACTATCATTGTCACAAGTGCTACCTTCAGCCACAACCATGTAATAGTTTTCCATGCTACCAGACAGAGCTCACAGAAATTTCAAAAGAAATCTATGAATTGAAATGGAAGTTGATTTAATCAAGTGTTTGATAATTATCCAAATCAGTTTGACTTTTGACAGCAAAAAAAGGTTAAATAAAACTTCAACAACATTAAATAGAAGACCAAGGCAGCCTATTTTCACAGACACACCAAAACAAGAAAGTAACTACTTCATTCATTTCACCATGCAGCATTTTCAAATCTCCACATGGCTGTGAGCAAGTGTTAGTGAAACCTCTTGATTTGCTTGAAAATTCTCACAGAGATGCACCTGAAAAGGTATATAACACCTCTGACTGGCTCCTTTCCTGTTCCTACTTACTGTAAAAGTAAATTATGCAAAATAGCAAGCATCAACACTCATGCCAATTCTATTTTTCAGAACTCCTGGTTCAAACTCCTAACTAGAAAGCCATCATTTTCCCTAAGGAATGTATCATCCCATTTCTGTCAGAAAATAAATAATGATGGAAGAATAGTTTAAACATCTCCAGACTATATACCAGTTAGGAGTACATTCCTCCATTCTTCTGAATGTGGCATCTCTTACCAACAGCTCGCATAAGCATACACAAAGTTATTCTGAAATCAGCTAGTTGGTGTATAGCAGTGATCTAGCCTTAGAAGCACAAATTTTAATGCAATTTACTCAAATCTTTAATAACACAATTTCCCTGTTGACATCATTACCTGCAACTCACCACTGTCTCATTTCACCCACTTTCAGAAACTTTCCCTGTGTTCCCCATGGAACAACGCTTTTAGCTTCCTTCCTTCCTTTCTTTCACCATGCGTTCACATCTACAGGTAGGGTGCTGGCAAGGCAACATGTCTATTGGGGCCAAGTCTACTTGTTACACCCCATCTGTGGTACACAGCATTTTACTGAGGCTTGTTCACACTCTTCTCCAAACTCTGCAAGAAGTTACTACCAAACTGGTGTAACTAGAACAGAAAAACAACCAGGAATGACCTGACTGGACACAAAAAACTGCTGCAGAGTCAAAGGCAAGAGAAGAGAAATAATTGCTGGAGAGGCATCCCCCACCCTATAGAGCCAGCTGGTTCTAGACATCCCTCCCAGGAGCACAGCAATCGGATCGTAGCACAGATGGGCTATGGGTTAAGTGGAATGCAGCACAGGGGCACGTTCCAAGTTTTTCGAAGCAGAAAACATCTCCATTATAAAGCAACGCTCCCAGGGAAAATGGAGTATTTGTGACACCCTTTATCAGGGTAAAATCACTTACCAAAAGAGGCATTTGTAAAGCTTGATCTTTGTGAAAGGGGATACTAATGTGCTGGAGATGTTTCTCCATGACACAGCATAAATCTTGATCTACAGATGTCTGTTTCCTCTGAGCTAACTACAGCTTTTACTTTGTTCTAAATTTGACAGTAGTTACTTTTTTGATTCCATTTTTTTCTGTTTCCTTTTTTGAGGGACAGTTTTAATATTCCTTTACAATTAGTACAAAACAAACGAACAAAAAAAATCCTCAAGAAAACAAAGACTACTTTGACAGAAATTGCAGTCTTAGGTAAAAGGACAAGCTTCACTCCTGAACTTACTGAACAATATTTTGAGAACAGGGTCTTTAACAATGAAACAGTTCCTCTGTGAAAGGTTTCGTTCCTGGTTAAACCATTCAGCCTGGTAAGCTTCCTGACTTTCAGTAGCTGTCTTCTTTTTTTATGCAAGATCATCATCAACACCACACACACTTTGCAACTGGTAAAAACTATTCCTCATGTAATGGGTTAACCACTGAACTGAATGCAGAGGACACTGCTTAGCAAACAGTAAAGGTGTCTGCACAGTATATTGGCAAAGCAAGCAGCTACTCTAAGAATTTTATCACTGATCACTGCCTCCGGCCAGATACTGGCAAAACAAACCTACAGAGAAACTCTCTGAAAGAGATCCATTTACCCATCCTGCTATCAACTTTATTATTATTATTATTTTCTACTATTTCTAGTTTTCAAACTGCAGAAAGAGACAAAAGTTAAAAAAATAAAAATTGAAGAATGAGTCTTTCTTGAGAGCAGCTACCAACCACTTTGAAAGAAAAAAACATATCAAGAAACCAGTGACTCTCAGAAAGATCAATGATTGACAAAAATATAGGGCAATCACAGCTAATTTTTCTTCCCACAACAAATACTGACCTGCTTTATATGAAACCACATGCAAGAGTACCATAATTTCCTGGTTCTGTCACTTCTTCTGCCACAGGGATAACAGAGGCAGTGAGGGAAATAATTCTCTCTTTTCCAGGGAGGGGTGCATGTCACCCCTAAGGAAGCCAACTGCCTCAGTATTTTCCGTTTGGTCATAACAGACTGTGGTTTCTGGCATAGGAAAAGAGGGCTAATAGGTCATGGGGGGTTTTTTCACTATCCCCAGTCACCTGCAAATGTCAACTTCTTCTGCTATAGCTAGCTTTATTAAGGGGGCTAGAAAAATACATCAAGAGAAAAATTCAGGTCTATAATTTCACAACAGTCATAATTACCCCAGTTAGCCCTGTATGACCACTATAATGCTATAATATTTGTCTTCATTTTACTTTGAAACTCCATTATCCTGTGAATAGCCTTAGGGTCAAGATCTACAAAGTTAATTATATGGCTAAGTTTTCTTACAGTAGAAAGAACAGGCTCCATGAGGCAAAATTACCACCTCTAAAGGGAAAGTTTTTTTAAAAAGTATTTTAAAATACATTAGTATATAAAACTAGAAAGAACAAAACTCATTGTCTTAAAATTAAGAATAGAAATTAAGATCAGAGTGAATTAATTATTTTCCTTAACATATGCGAAAATTGATAATTTTAAAAATAAGCTGCATATAGAAGAATGGAGAAAACCCCTTGTTGGAAAGAAAGTTGCCAGTCCGAGCATGCCACCTACAAGAAACAGCTGTTAGGGCTGGGACAGACACAGCAGATGCTACAGGGCCTCCCAAATATCCACACCTTAGAGATTTTCATTTGAACACCAAGAAAACAAAATAGCACCACCAAATCAAGTGAATTACTAAGCTAACTGATAATGCATGGCACAAGCCAAAGGATTAAACAATCTTATTCTTTGCCATTACACCCTTATTAATCAACTTTATCTACTTTGTACAGAATGTCTTATAACACAGATGATGTTTTACAGGTTTTTCTTTTCCTCATACTGTTGTAACTTCAGGTCAAAATAACTCCCCTAGGTTCACAAAATAAATTTCATTTTATAAGTGAAGAACCATACCTTTCATATCTTCTTCCACATGTTTAACAGCTTTTTTTTGTTCAGAGCAGACTCAAGTATTTCTAAATTAAAATAATACTTTCACAATCATGAAACAACCGTGCATCACTTGAGCACAGTGCTAGTTTCTTTGTCCCAGAAACTGAATTCAATCAGTTCAGAATGGTTATTAAAGGGAAAAATAATTTTCTTGTTTTACTTGTAAGTTTTGAAATAGTACTTTCCTTCTAACCAGAAGGTAAAAAAGGAGCTAGAAGCTTACACATATAGATTCGCCCACACGAACGCATTTGGGGACAGGGGAAGTGTTACTGTTCAAAACGCAAATCAGTTTCTAGTTTGACGACTTTGATGTCTCAGAAGAGAAGGGAGGTAACAGCACTGTCTGAAGATAGGAAACTGCAGCACAATTATCAAACACTGGAAATAAAGTTCATTTTATTTCATAAATTTTGCAGCTCTTGTGGTTTTCAGCCCAACACATATTTGTGTAACTTGGGAAGAGCAAGTGGAGTTTCAAGGGTACTAGTAAAGCTCACTTAAGAAAAAAATCATACAACCCACTGAAGAGAGAGGCTAGGTAGCTGAAAACTGCAAACTTTCAAGGAGTTTGGAATTAGGCATCTGCACCCTGACCAGTCAACAAACATGGAAACTTTCACCACATGGTCATCATACAGAAACGATACTGGGGAACAAACCGACATCAAGTGGAAGTTGAGAGATACATATTCTTGAGCAAAGACCAACAGGACTACCAATCTGATCTATGTTTCCTCTCTCATCTTTAAGAAAAGGCATGCAGGTTCAAGCAACAGAGGTTGAATGAAGCAATGAAATTAAATCAAATGAAGCACAACAGAAGAGAGCTACGAAATGGAGAAAAGGAGGTGAAAGAATATGGCTACTATGGCTACTAGGAAGACTATTACTATGCAGAAGGCAGCTACAGAGTATTTAATTGTAGCCATCTACAATTATATTTTTATTTTGAGAGAGAGAATTTTTAGTGAGGTGGAAAAGCTGGAAAGACCAAGACAATTTCAGATTTTGTCTAAATGTTTGTACTTCGAGGACAGAGGTAAAATAATTTACATGCTTTTCCACTTTCCAGACTTCAAAAAACAAGTTACATTCCAACCCATGCAGTGGAACAGAGATGTTATTGGATAGTAAGGATTTCTGAGAATAAAATCCTTTTCAGGGATGAAGAACAAAAAAAATAAAACACTCAAAAACACACCTACTGAGGGTGTGGGGTAATCCAATTTTGGTCACAACTTCAATTTAACATCCTAGCCTTTCAGGGACAGTGTTACAGGGTCAAAAATTATTGTTTTTGATAAGATGAAGGAATAGATTTATATGCATTACAGAGGAGGAGTATTGTAGATGAGTGGTTCCCAGGTCTTGAGCTTTTGCAAGCATGTTTTTCTGGGGGTTTGCTGCTTCCAAAGACACTCAGGCAAGTCAGATATGAACGGTGTCCCTGGAAGAGTCCTCGTGCAAGGGCTGGAGGGGCTGAGCTCAGCACAAGGATGGCTGAAGACAGCAGAACACAAGCACTGTGCAGTAACCTTGAGGGGGAAGCAGCAGCAGCTGTCTGGGATTTGGAGGGCAACCCAGAATTTACAAAAGAATGTGAAATACTGTTTAGCTAAGATATCTCACTTTGGAAATACCAGTCTTCAAGAAATTTCACAACCATAATGTCTTTCCTCTAGTGCTACAGGTTGTTACTATGGTGTAGAAGTGGATAAGGAACTCAGTAACAAATAACTCCCTTAGTAATTTTGTTTACTATGACAATAAACAGCCACATATTTGTACAGTAACACTTCCTCTAAAACTTGGCATTACAATACAATTAAATATATTAATGTTATAGTGTAGGAGCACAGATCTACGTGGAAGTCATCTCCTTCTGTACCTTTTCCTCACTTTTGGGAAAAGAAAAAAATCTCTTTCATTTTCTCACAGACATAAAATCCCAAGTAGGCTAAAGTAGTACCTCTAAAACAGAAAAATCCCTGAACAATCACTAAATGCAACCAAAGATTTATACAGAAAGCCAAATGGCACAGAAAACAAAGTGCATATCTGTGGGATTATCTGGCATTCAGGATCAAAGTTCTCATCCCACCACATGAAATAAATGTCGCTCCATTTGCACCATCTTACATTTTAAAATGGAGAATTATTGAACTGCATATAAATAAACCCTTATTTAGGCTTCATAAGTGATTTCCATTATCAGTTGCAGCTTCCTGTTTCAGTCATTTTTGTCATGAACCTCATTTAAGTCACTCCATCTCACTTTTTAGCACATCATTCTGTGACCTGGCTCTGCGGAAGAGACAAGGAAAGGGACTAAGCAGCTCTTAATGCTGTTTTTTCTTGGCAGTGATCCTATGCTTAATACAGCAAGTTCTGGGTGTTGGATCAATGTAATTCTATATTCCTGTCCACATATTCAATAGATATCTTCTACCACATTTTTTTTTTGTTACCAGAGTACAAATTCTAGCCAATACAGCCCAAAAGTTGAAGCATTATTGTTTTACTCTGTATCATCTAATTCATGTCATGGTTTAAAATAGAAAGGATGAGTCCCATTTGTCACAACTATTTTGCTTCCTTGTTACTGAACATTGATTTTTTTTTTTCCAGCATTTGTAATTTAAGGGGTTGGGTGGTTTTTTTTTTCCCCATGGAGATTCTGCACAGCTGCTAATTATTTTTTGGACACAGCAAGTAAAACAGAAACTGAAAAAATATCCTCAGAGTTAGTGAGGCGACAGTAAATGTACAGTGGAAAATCACTGATGTTATCTAGCGCCTATTATCAAGTTATTAGTTAGAATTTTAATGCTCCGTACCATCTGAATCCTACATAGCTTAATACTCTGAGCAATTTTAGCTATCATAGTACTTGAGACAGAATTTACACAATGAATCTAATATTTTGCCTCTTGATAGATACAATGACACCTCACCTCAGTTTTGTTATTGTTGCCTCTTCACACTATTTTGCTGTAGAAAGCCAGTGCTGCATAGCTGCTGAAAGCTTTTTTAAATCCTTGTTTTTAAACAGTAAAAAGCATTAGCCTTTTGTGAGTACTCTGCTGAAAGCCAGCAGAATCTCCACCCCATTCTGAAGAGAATTATACAAGTTGCATGCAGTCCAAACTTACTCACTTCCTAGGTTTTGGTACTGTTGTTAATTCCAGTATCATCAACAGAACTTAAGTGTGGGGGTAAGGGAGAGGGTGACCAAAAAAAAAAAATACACAGCTTCAATTTTCTCCTGTCCATACACTTTCTTTGCAAGACTGCCTTTATCCCCAGACTTCTGAGGCTGCAACCACTATAGCCACCCTCAAGCTGCCACAAAATTAATTAGGTTAAAATGTGCATATTTACAGTGGTATTTTACACAAGGACTTAGAGTTTGCTACTTGTTCACAACTGATTATCAGACTAATGTACCAAAAGCAAATTAAGAAAAAAACAATCCAATAACAAAAACCACCTGTGAGTCCCATGGATTTTATTACAGACAATCTTGTGGTGTAAAACAGTAGCTATGTAGAAGTCCAAGAATTTAACAAATCTTAAAAGAAAGCAAATAGTTATATTTTGGTTAACCTTCCCATTTCCAGAAAGTCAGTCTCATGCTGATCCTCACTTTATAAGGCATTTTAGTTTGCATGTCAAACCGAAACATTAAAGGGCCAATCTAAATAACAGATCCCGACTTTGTGTCTATTATTCTTTTTTTCTTGCCTTTATTAAGCCACTGCAGTTCCTTATGTATTGCTTACCACCAGATTTCTTAAACTGCTTTATGATAGCGGCCCATATGTTAGCAGGAACAGCATAACATGGTCCATTTGCTACCCCACTCGCAGACATCCCTCCTCACCTTGCAACTGCAACGCTCTTAATTACAGCTGTTGTTTGCATGAATACAGAGGAGACAGACACTATGTATTTGATGGATTTTACTGTCTTTGGTTTTTAATTAATGAAGATGTTACTGCCTAAATTAGTCTCAGAGTATTTTTAGATGTCTTTTAATACAATTCAGCAGCTGGAACAAAGGACGTGAGCCAAACATGATGTTTCTAGCCAGCTCACCCTGGGCTAGCATGGTCTGCTGGCTACGAGGGGTGTGTCTTTTGACAGCAACACAGTGGTGGCCTCAAGTAACCTCTTAATATAACTCTGTAAATAGAAATTACACAAGATACTGCAAATACTAATCTTCCTTCAAGCTCAGAGAAAATACAAATATTTAATCCAGCTAACACTCAGAACAAATATGACAAATTAAATATTACTCTTTTCAGAAGACTGCTATTTAGCCTATGGCATTTAGGGTCTAATATTTAAAAACTCCTTGACTATTAAGGTTTTGGGAAACAGAAAATTTTAATAGGCTCTTTAACTCCTAGATGATCTTCATTCTTTATTCTTTTATGCTTTCAAAGCAAACTATTCACCAACAGACACAAATATGTAGAAAACCACAGGAAAAGCACTTGACCAAGTAAAACTTGAGCACTCAGAAAACATGCTGCTGTATCACTTACCCTGAGTAGATCATGTGTATTATTACTGTTTATAAAACATTGCCTCCAGGACAATGTCCAAATGTTAAATGAAAAATCCTTTATTATCAGAAGGCATACTCCTGTAAATATTTGAGACTTCTGCTCTACATGTGGGAGGGAAAAAAACCCAAACATACAAAACATACACTTTCTTCTACCCACCATCCCTTGTCATATGAATCCTGGTCTGTAACTAACTCATAATCCTAAATGTCCAAATTTCTCAAAAATTCTGGCAGTACACACACTTTTTTTTAAATGTCTCCCTGAGTCAACCCCACAGTAATTAAAAATAGAATTTCCAGTATAGAACAAAACTGAAGAATTTGCTTCAGTGCTCTGAAGCAGTGCTGTTTAAACCAGACAACCCATCGGTCTTTGGATATGAGAGTACTCAAACAACACAGTGTATTCTAGGACAGGTAAAATTTGAAGTGAATGACCCTGGGCCACTCCCAAAGTTTGGAAAGGAACGCCAGTCATCTAAACTTTAAATTTTCTGTTCACAACTAAAATACCCACAGACCATAATTTTATAGAAATTTATCTGTTTCAAGCTCTTCTAGTAAGGATTCTAAAACAATATTTCAGATTGTGGATTGGTAGCATGAATACAGCTTCAGGTACTAGAGAGCTGTAATATTACACTCCTATGGTGAAAGTCAGTGCCTTTTAGTTATAAGTTATTCCTGAAGAATATGTGACCCAAAAATAAAAGAACTTTATCATAACATTACTTTTACTGGTACAAATACATCTAAGAGGAGAATTTATTCAAATGCCATTTAAAAATTAATCTGTAAAAGTGTCAATTAGAATCACCTTCACAGATGTGAAAATCACTGACATTTGTGGTTTATAAATTAATCTTGCATTTGTCTAGTTCGCAAAGTACATTTCTCTCTATCCCTGAAGAGAAAAAAAAGCCCAATATTTTAAAGATACTCAGCTTTTAATACAACCAGTAGCAATAAACCTTTTAGAAATTTCATACTAATTTTCAACTGCATAACTAACATTATTCTTAGAAATAACAAATATTTAAAGATGTACAAGGCAGACTAGAGACACAGAAATTGTGTAATCTACAAAACAGCATGTGAAAGAAAAACAAAAAGAAAATCCTGTACTACAGGACTTTTTTTTTTTTTCATGGCAGAATAAAAGGAAGAAACCTAGCTCTAGATTGTGAATATACCAGAAAACTGTCTTTGTGGCATCCTAAAAACTCTTAGTTTTGATTAATGTCTTGGAAATTCATGAATGCACAAGAGAGACTTCAGAGAGCAGTAAATGACCTAACACAAAGTCTGAGAACAGAAGACATCTTCATGTGCTACAATGACTTAATTTGTTTTCATAAAGCACGGGAAGAACATCTGTCAGGACAGGAAAGGATTCTGGAGCTTTTTGAGGCATCAGAGCTGAAGTTAGGAGGAAGGATTAATGGCTGGATTTTCTTCTGATTGCTTATTTGGCTTTAGCAAAGGGGTACATCACACTTCTGAGGCTTTGAGAAAATTACCTAGAACCTTACAGTCCACAACTGGATTGAAAGGATTGCAAGATTCCTACAAAACTTGAGAAAGTACAGTAGGTCAAAAATCTGTGCAGCATGGATTTTAAGAGATTAAAACAAAAACCTGCAAAACAAGCATCAGTATTATACCACCTACAACAACTCCATCCATTTGGAAGAAAACACCGAAAAGCTTCTGAGTCACTAAAACAAATACTTCTATTCCCATTACTTTGCATAACTGACTGGACCGATCCAGTCTATTTGTGGTAATTTGTGATGCCTCAAAGGTTCTATATTGGATTTGCACTAAAACAAATTACGCTGATAAAGTGAGACAAACATCTTGAGGAAATAATGTACTCTGCTAACTCCGCAGGGATACATTCATTACTAACAAAAATCCTGAAAAGCAAAATGTAGCTGCCATTGCTCATTCCACAGGCTGTACTGAACAAAGAGTAGTGATAACTAATGGTTAACTCCTGGTGGTAACCATACTTTGTATCCAAGGGTCCAGCACAGTGCTACACTGTATTGCACAGCATCTCACAGGCCACCTCCCAGAGAGTACCCCAGGGAACTTCTCAGGGGATGTTTCCCTACAAAGAGCACCCCTAGCCCCTAGTCTCAGCGAAGCTTCATGTACAAGCACGAAAACACTAATAAGCTAACCTATTGTTGCTAAATAAACAAATATGTTTTCTTCAAGTATGGAACTGAATATTATCAGTTCTAGCACGGGAGCATGAAAATAACCTTTCTTCTTCATGATTACAGAGTTTTCCATTTGGTAAATGGATTTTACCCATTTTCCATGTTTCAAAAATTCTCCGGTTTTGCTTAATTTATCTTACTGGGTTTGCCTTTTATTTAATTCCCAAACTTAAATACTGAGTGGGTGAAAGCAGAAATTATAAAACATGGTAACATAACTTATGAGCTAATACACATGTTTTTTCCACTTTAGTTTCCAATTTCTCTGTCCAGTATTACCCAAATTGAAAGTCCAATCATATACCAAATCAAAATTTTCATCTAATACCCAAAAGTTGTTTTAACAAAACAGCACTTAGAAATTAAAAAAAAAAAGNTATCATCAGAGAGTACAATTTTCTGACAGTATTACTGGAATTCCTAACATGAAATAAAATTCTGGAAGAGCATTTAACTGATAACATACTTCATGTTATCAAATAATAATAATGTTAAATCGAAATGATTGAAGCCCTACTGCAGAGCAAGATACAGATAGCTATAGCTTAAAACTATTAGCAAAGTAATGAAGATAAGTGAATTCTTAAGGAAAGGCATAATGACAGCAGAAGTTAACTTATCAGACAAACTTTACACTCAGAGATAAAAACAATTACTTTAAGACTTTTAAATCTCTAGGTTAATGCAAGATTGATAAACTGACTTTGTCTTTAATTTGGTAGCGATGTCACACTTTCTTGTTAGAAACTAAATGTTTCCTCCATACACAATTAAAGCAATTATCTCCATATTACTAGCATTAGATGAAATCAGTCAAATTAAATTAAATTGATTAAAGTGGCCTTTTGACAAAAGAAGGCATTAAGTACAAAGAATTATCATTCAGCTGCATCTTGTTTCTTGCAAGAATTACATCTTAGCTTAAAGCTATACAACTTTTTTTCAACTAGAAGAATATATAGAAACACTTTTGAAAAAATCAGCAAATGCCCTGGGGCTACTACTGTAAATATATTCAATGAGAAAGGTGATAAATGCAGAGTGATCTGGACTTCTTGCTAAACCAAATCCACAACAGTCCAAAACAACAGTTAACATCTAACTCAAGTGGATGTTAAGAAGTTCATGAGTTTAGAGCACGTGTGTGTGCACACACGCATACCTATGGAGAGTGTGGGTCACTTTATGAGACGCCAGAGAGTATCCTAGAAAACAGACTTCCGAAAAGGACTTTGGATCTGCATGATATGCAACCTCAAAACCAATGGTTTGGTCCAACAGCAGCCATGAAGCACTGCATCAATTTTCAGCTGACTGGCAACCGAGGGACAGCTCTTGGCCACCTTCTCAGACTGTGCACACCTTTGGCCACCTCATCAGAGAAGCAGTAGGCACATGAATCAGACAGAGCCTCCTTGGTTTCTTATCAAGCTGGCAAGACATAGAAAACAACGTGGGAGGGAGCTGTGGAAAAGCCCAGGATACACTGGGGATGCAGCTGGATAGGAACAACAGACTGTTAATGACCCACTTACTGACTGGACATGGAATTACAAGGATGGTGAATAACCTGGTAAATGTGATTTACAGCGCAATATCATGGCCCAAAAACTGTAAGCTATTTTAATGGAGGGATGGTGTGTAAGCGCAGTAAGTATTTTACCCAGTAAACAAACTTAACAAGTTCAGAAAGCACTTGTGCAAACAATTTTTCATACAGTATAATGAGAGACCTAAGGAGCTCAGTACATATAACTTAACAGAAACAATGTTAAATGATTTGATTATCAATGAAATATTGTCATGAGAAAATGGTTGTTCACTGTGTGATTTCTCTTAATCCAGCTGACAAAAGAGAAAGCAAACAGAGAGAAATTGATAACAGGAAAAATCAAACTGGACGTAACACACCATTACAGAAAAATGCATAAGGGAGCTGAGAAGGCATTTACAAAACACCACTGATGGTAAGTTAAATACTACTTATTATCTTCTGTCTTTAATTTTTTTTTAAAGGAAGCTCTCTGACAAAGTCACTATTTTATTTTTTTTA
>VZTO01001943.1:1384-34683 GCA_013400615.1 Syrrhaptes paradoxus
ACCATACCATACCATACCATACCATACCATGCCATGCCATACCACACCATACCACATCATACCATACCACACCATACCACACCATACCACACCAAGCACTTAGGGTGAGCAGTCTAAACCATGTGACCTGAGTGCTATTTCCTTTCCGTGAAAAAATAAATGGCTATAACTAGGAAAGAAAGAAGGAAAAATCTTGAATGAATTTGATTGTAGGTCAAGCTGGTGGAAGTGAAGGAGAAGGGACTTGGAAGAAACACCTGATGACTATTTGTAGCACAAAAGTTGCAGGGAGGGAAAAGCGGACAGTGAGGAAGAAGGAATGTAGATCATAATTTGGGGAGTTAAAGGAGTGTGAATGATGTTGAATACAGAGAAGATGCAACATGTCTATTGATAGATAAGCGTAGGAAGAACAGGTGACAAATCATCTCATACAAAGAGGCGAGTAGCAGTGCATAACAGAAGAGAGTCAAGGGGGAAGGTGAATGATAGATGGCTAGCAGATTGGCACGTTAGTTAGATAAATAATCCTTGAGTGCCCATTTTAAGGGCTCTCTGAACTATGAATTTTAAAT
This sequence comes from Syrrhaptes paradoxus, assembly GCA_013400615.1. Classification (NCBI taxonomy): domain Eukaryota; kingdom Metazoa; phylum Chordata; class Aves; order Pterocliformes; family Pteroclidae; genus Syrrhaptes; species Syrrhaptes paradoxus. Next base: position 1,960 of record VZTO01001943.1, read on the forward strand.
CAAGCTTCACATCTGGCCTCTGACAAAACTTTGTTATCCATAGATATATATTCACATCTGGAAGAAAATATCCTGAAAGACAGTTACAGGACTCTCATATTTAGCTCATAAGAAACTTTTCTAGCTACAAAGCTGGAGCTTTCTGGTCTATTTTATTTAACTACCTCTTATTGCTCAAGACATTAGACTCTGTTTAACAGCTCCCATCTCAGGCAGTGAGATAGCATTGCCATTCCAGGAGGTGAGGAGAAAGAGGTGCTCCTTCTCTTTCCAGAAGGAAGAGCTTTTCGTTTACGCCAGTAACAGCAGCAGGCTCAGACCTCTATCACTTGACTTTTTCCTGGAGAAAATACTTTATTCCAGGTCTTGGCACTGTGGTGTTCTTTGACATTCTGTCTGCAGGGATATTATCCCACACGGAACCCCATACTGTGAGTGAATTCCAGCCTTTTATACAAGCTATACTGGACCACAAACATTTCAACCACTAAATCTGAAATGACTTTTTATGTACTTTCACGAGTTGAAACTGAATGTACAACCTTATCAGGCCTGTGTCCACTGCCTAACCAAAGGTAAAGTGAGAGTCTTGCTGGGACAGAGGTGGCTTTCTCTAAAAGAACATGATCTTTAGCTAAGAGGTGTGTTAGTTCTGGAACCTGAAGAGGAGTTGAGAGACAAGGTAAGAAGGCAGTTCTTTGTATGAAGTAGTTCAGGAACATAGAAACAAATGAATGATGAAAAAGAATAAGGCTTTTTATGTGCCTCCTTATACCTGTCAGGGCTGGTACAGATCCAGAGCAAATAAAGCTCAACTATCCCCTTGCTGATTTACTCCGGTGCGTCTGCTTAGAGACTCACAATTATGGGCAAAAGGTGCGTCCGTTACAGCTGGGTATGCACAGAGCTGGCTCTGCTCCAGGATGCTCAACAGTTTCATAATATACTTAACGGTTTCTTCACACACCTTAAAAGCTTCTGTAGCTCAAATGTTTCATTATCCATGGTCACCTGCAATATAGAAGATAAGTGAAAGATTAAAAAAAAAATCTTTTAAGACTGTTAAAAAAATCTTATTATCCTAGTCAAAGCAGAAATCTAAGTTTTTAGAGAAGATGTAAAGCAACTATCACATGAGCCTAAATAAGCATTACAGTAATGTACCTTCTACTTCAAATACAAACCTTCCTTTGGGATTCTGCTCACATAATACCATCACATTTTCTTTTTTAGATTTCACCATACAGGTGAAGTGGATATAAAGAGACATTGCTGAATTTAAGATAAGTTATTAAAAGAAATGTAGATTTTCTTAGTCCCTAAAACTCAATTGAAGAACAAGTCCTGTGTTTCGTTGCCATGCAGGACTGAACCCTTTGTGACAGAGACTTTGCAGGGTCTTGCCAATTAAAAAACATCAGTACACAGAAGTAGATAGAAATTATTTGTATTTTCTGTTAAGAAAGTGTACTAAATTGTGCTGCTTGTTAAGCTGTTAAACCTTTTCTTTTCTATTTCTTTCTAGAAACAAGGATTAAGTACGTTGGTCTTCAGAGAGCTACACTTATTATGTTGTCATTTCCCAATTAAAATAGAAATATAACACTGTCTTATTTGACTGAGGCCCAGCTGCAAATGGTCGTTTTGTTTGCCCCACCACAGAGGAGTCAGGACTCCTACCCCTCTATTTCCCATGGTTCATATCCCTCTGAACATGTGCACATTTCCTACACTTTTTGACATTGTCAAGCTGGCAACTGTCTCATCCAATTTGCCTGAGCAAACCAAGGTGCTGGCATGGCTTTCTTGAATGGTGAATATCATCGCTGAGTGTGTAACAGCTGAGATTGTTGCCTCTAGCATCTGCCCACATGCTGCAGGACTATTTGGCATATCCACAATCTGTCTACTAGGGGGAAAAAAAACCCCAACAAACCAAAACCAATCCACAGAACACACAAAAACAAGCATGCAGCTCTAACTGAAGTTAACCCTTTCTTTAACAAGGGCAGAAATACCACCATATCTACTTCAAAAATAAGGTTAATAATGAGAAAATCACTTATGCCACCCACACTCTGCCACCCTCCAAGACGCAAACATGATACAGTCACGGAGCAAGAAATTCTGTCAAATTTTATATGGTTACTGTTGCTTGGGAAACCACTTCCTTGGTAACTACAATGCATTCTCAGCACGTCTCAATATCAATTTCTCTCTGGCTCCAAGATACGCAAACCTGCAGTATGGTGTGAAGAGAGAAAAACAAAAACCCAATAACAACAAAACCAACCTGGAGGAAAAAGGAGAGAATGAGCAGAAGATTTGTTGTTTCTATAGTTTCAAATATGTCTAAATGAAAAATAACGTAATTGAAAATATATCTGGAAGTTGCTTTTAACATTGTTTGGAGGAGAAATTGTTGATATACATCAACAAGTGTGTCTTGAATCATAAGCACGTAGTTGGAGATAGGTGCTTGTGTGTTTCTGGAGTGCTGGCACTGAGCCTGGTACAGAAAGTTGGCTGTCACCGGCACTTTCTCTTCTCTGTTCCATTTTTCAGAGCATTTGTTGCTGAATCCATACTATGCTTCAGAATTCAGCTTCAGAAAACATCTGTTAAAAATAACTCATTAGTAATTCTTAAAAAAATTCAAAAGAAAATTGTTGTAAGAAGAGATTATAAACCATAGAGTCCTTTCACAGAGTGCTCCGGAGGCATGGCTCCGGGAAGCTGTGACACCAGGAGATGCTGCTGCTAAATCAGTGAGAGCTCCTTTGTTGCTAAAAGCACACCAATCCTTCTCTTCAGAAATATTTATTTGAGCTCTTTACACAGAATGCAAAACTTGGTTTATTCATCATTTCATACCAAAAATGTTGCCTTCTGCTTACCTTGACCTCCAATTTCTCTCTGACAACAGTGCCATGCAGGCAGTTCAGCATAGTTGTTGTTATGGACAACATAAAGGAAATCCAATTTTTATATCAAACAAATGGAAGGAGTGATAACAATAGCATTTTTTTTTCTTTTCAGTTTTGCTTTTTCTGGGACTTCTTCTGGGACTTATTAATGTGTCATTCCAGCAGCCCAAATTAACTATAGGGGGAAAGAGATAAAAGGAAGCAGTAAGTGCCATGCTAAGTGTCCTGTGCACAGTTCTTACAAGGCAAAGCAGACTCACCAGCCTGTACAATATATAAATGTGTGTGCAAAGGAGGTTTCTTTTTACACAGATAGAAATCAGTAGGATGGCAAAGAGGAGGCAGGACCTCTCTCCTGCTCCCATTTGTGTTAAACAGCCTAGGACTGAGAGTGACTCTGAACAAACACGGAAAAATAAATATGGATACATCAAAAATCATTTAAACCCCCCTGTTCTCACTTCAATGAACTATTTTTTAAATGTATTTCTGTATAAATACATGGATGTGTGTCTGTACATAGACACACACACATATTCCTGCCTTTTCAAGGACAGTAGTAAGTTCTTTGTTGCTTTTCTGAAGACAAAATAATTAACCGGCTGAAGTTACGGTGTTCTCATAGGATGAGCACCACCCAAAACCATTAATAGTATCATTTTAACACCTTTAGTTTAAGCATGTCTACCACCCACACTCCAAATGGTGGTGGATATATGTAAACCCCATTTCTTCCAGGAATTCTGCAACTTATTGAGTCAGAGGAAACATTGGTGTTAAACTGCAATGATCTACTCATCCCTTTCTTGGTGCTGTTTCCTGGATTAAATACAGGGACAAATTAAAAAATCTGAAAACGGAAGACTAGACAAAATGGAAGACTAGACTTTAAAGTTTGTTCTCTGAAAATGCAGCAGCTTGTATTATATCTGCAGTATAATGTGTGGCTGTAGGGAGGGGGCAGGAGGATTGCTCCCATTCTGTTTACTGGAAAAGAGATGATGGAGGGATGCAATAGATCTATGTAACAGCAATGGAAAGGATAGTATCTCTTTCTGTGATGACTACCTAGGTCAGCACTAGTTTCTCATTAAGTGTAGTATCTTAATTTAGAAAAATAAATGAGAATATCCAGAGGAGTTGAGCTGATATTGTCTTTTTATACCCAGGTAGTTGAAATACTTCTTCAGCATATGTTTATAGTACTCTGAGAATGAAAAATAACAGTGGGAAATGCCAAGTCTTCCACATTGCTGAGATAGCACTTAAAATGTTTTGGCAGTACTCCTTTCTCTCCCTGTGAGGTTTAAATACTCTATCCAAAAGCACCAAAGTAGCCTTTAGGATCAACATTATTCAAACACTGATGCCATGAAAGCTCTAGCTTTGAATGTGAAGTTGTAGGTCTTCTGGTGTATAATTACTGTTACCAAACTATTCTTTGGTGAAAAGCAGGAACTTAGATATCTATATAAAACCAAACCAAAACCCACAAAGGGAATGGGAGTAACTGAGGCTTTCCGATTTATTTCTTTTTAAGAAGTTTGCAAGGATTAAATTGAATCTTCCAGAAACGCACATGTAATAGAGTCTTCATTCCTCTCCTGTCAGCACCACTCTAGTTTGAATTTAAATACTAAAGTCAGACTACTTCCTTGGGCTGGATGAAAGAAAAATGCTTGAGAATATCAAGATGTTTGTACAAGTTTATCACTGTGATTTCATCTACAAATTTGCATCTTGTAGAATAACTATATATTTTTTGAGTAATACAATAATGTATGAGTATGTCCACTAGTATATGGCATAGGCTTTCCTTAGTTTTTAAAGCTTACTTCTGTGTCTAGAGTTTATTGAATATTTCATCATTGAAGTAATGATCAAAAAAATTAAGGCCAATATCAAGTATCAAGTGTCATAGGATGTTAGACTTGCATCTTGCATGTGGCCTTTTTCACTGAGCAGTGGGTAAAACCACTGAACTCCAAGGAGACTTCAGTATTTCACATTATCAGTTCCTAATTCACATGATAAAGACTCGTGGGTTACTACAAACTCAGGGTTCTAGGTTTTACTGAGCCATTGTCCCACAGGGTCACTGTGTGAGAGCCACTACTACAGCCTACTTCATGGGTTATGAAATGAGGTGACAACACATATATATCCATGCAATCATCACCCCTTGTACTAACTAGTACTGAAGTGATTGCATATGTCAACTTCCAGGGATTCGACAATCTGTGTTTAGAGAAGTATTTAATCATACCTTCCGGATGTAGTCCCTAATGTCTTTCATACCAAAATTTAAATGAAAATGAAAAATTTGTGTCCTCCAGACTGAAAAAATTCATAGAAGATGAACCAAATCAAGATTGTATCTTTGAAATCTCAATATATTGACAATTAACTTTCCCTGTCTCTAAATATCAGCTAAATGAGAAACTGCCAATTTCATTTGGACTATATTCTGATTTTCTCACAACACACCGAGTAACATCCTACTTCAAGAGGAGCCCATCTAGTCGGGGTGGGACAACTTACTAGAAATGCTTTAAACAAAAATTTGGAAGAAACAGAAGCTTGATTTAGAAAAATCACTCTTGTATTATCTCATAGGATCAGATTCTCTCTCTGTCATTCTGCCTTTAAATAGATAAATATTGCTGCTTCTTGCATATTCCTGTCTTGACTCAAACAAATCCATCTAGCTTTTTAAAAGTCAGTGTTTGTATATTTAATTTCTCAGAGGATTCGGTTATGCCTACAGTCCACGGAATTGAATTGAGATCATTATTCTTGCCTTCCACACACTCATTTGCAGGCACATCAGGTTTTCTGCATTTTTAAAAAAAATACATTTGCAACAAATCTGAGGGAGAAGTTCTTTTAACAGAGAGTGAGCAATAAACTACCATTTATCTTTTAACATGCTGCAAATCAAGGTATTAATTTACGTTATCCCCGTGTGCAAGAGACTCTGCAAATCTTTAAGATGAGGTACAGTGTCATCAAACCCATTTCCAATATGCTTTCATTACAGAATTTTGTCTTTCTGATGAAATGTTCAGTGCCTGTCTGTGAAGATTTCTGAAGCATTCACAGAAAGCTAGATTGCTCTTCAATATTAGAATATACAGATAAATTTTCAAAATAAATGTTTTTAATATACAAAGATCCTCTGAAGCATTTTTGCACAGAAACGTGCTTACAAAGGGTGATCCAGAGCAAAACTGTGCTGGAAAATTGGGGACTTCTAGTCAGAGCAAGCATTTACACAGAACAAGCACAGATATCCATCCCTCTGGTACCTTTGGTAGAAGTCCTAATTGCTGGAATATTGATATTCTGCACCACCTCCCATACGTCTTTAAATATTCATCAAACTAACGAAGGGTGATTTGGAACATTGCCTATGACATTAATGAATCAGGAAGAACAACATCTCGAACCTCAGGCTCCCAGCAGCTATTCCATTGTTGCTCTCTCTGATGTTTTCACAAACTTAATTTGCACAGTCTTAATTTGTTTCAGTGCAGAATAAAGAACAAATGTCAAACCCCTGTAATTTGAACAGAGCTTCTATTTTTCAGGCAGCTTGCCCTACCATTTCTAAACACTTTTCCTATGGCCCAGATTAGTCACATTCTCAGAGACAAAACCCAGACACAGTCCCATGGAGTACAGGTTCCCTCCAAACCAGGATAAACAAGTGAGCAATTTGTCTAAATGCTGGTTAAACCTTTCCCTGTAGCCGCAGGGAGCTCAGGCGAAATCAGCTCCAGGCAAGAAATGATTTGCAGAGCAGCACATGGGACCATTTGGGACAAACCAGGATCCCGTGTTTCCAAACATCCTTCTAAACCCCAGCCAAGGTAACAGGGCTGTTCCAGACAACACCACTATGGAGAAACTATTGCAGTGGTAAAGCTGGAACCTTCCAAATAAATGCCTACAGAGCTTTAATAAGACTTACATTAGCTCCAGCCCATGACCTTGCCTCTTTTTGACACTTGCCCCTCACCACCACACTGGAGCTTTTTCTCTCCATCTCTCTGTTAAAACAACTTTTTGTGTTGTCCCTACTCTGTCACTCCTTGGTTTCCTTAGTTTTTCTTCCCACTCAGGTGTACACTTGATGTCCCTCATCTGTGAGTTTAAGGCAGTGGGGGGAATTGTAGTTGCTATCGTTCTTCCCCTTCTCCTTGTGTTTTTCATCCACTCCTCTATTCATTAGCATAAACCCCATATTTATTAGTAACTAACTAGATTTTCTGCTGTTGCTAAATGAAGTGCCACTGAACTGGTGGCATCCATAGGAGGCAGGTTTTCAAAAAACAGTCATAATAAATTAGCTGAAAGCATTCCAAACAGAATGCTTTTTCCTTTGATGAATAAAAATTGTCACCCCAGTTGGCATAGCACACCCTAGACTTAGTCATCTTGCCATTTGTCTTCTCTTTCTTAATTACCAGGATATTCACATGACTGTAGTCTCTAAGATCTCTTCAGTGCATATTTGTTTCTACACAATTTCATTGGAACAGTGGCTCAGACCATCACATATTATCAAATAACTTTCTAAAGCAAATACTTTAAAGCTAACACAAATAAGGCTGCTGTTAAATATTATGTTTACCCTTAGATTATTTGCTTTTTGTTTCCAGCTTCCTAAAGTATTACCTATTAGAGAGTACTCCTACAACTGAAAGTGTTTATGCCACTACTGTCAATACAGACCAATAATTTAAGACTCTGTCTATGTGGATTTAAAAACCATCAGGGTCTATCCACAGTGAAAGGATTCTTTCAAGTCCTGTGCTGAAAGTTTGAGCAGGCTTTTCATAATATAGGAGATCACAATCAGCATCACAGAGGACACAGAAAGCCTCACCTACTTCTAGTTTCTAGAGACAGTTAAATACATGTATCTCCCTCTTTCAGGTTCCTTATAATCCTACAGCTATATAGCTGATGCTCTGACCACCATGATTCTAGCAATCTGAACTCACTTGCAAGCACTGAAGCTGGACCTTTGTGTCCACCAAGAAAGCACCCCTCCAGTGAGGCATCTTCTGTCAACATCCCACTTCTGTCAACATCCCACAGGGCAGCGATGCTGCTGATGTCACAGCTGGGCCTGCTCCAGACAGCCTCCAAACACCTTCAGTGAGGCACCCGAGAGATGGGATTGATCTCCCTGGGCTCACCATCCAGTCTCTGCAGCTGCAGCAGCTCCAGCTATAGGTCAGGGCACCGCGATGGGTCCTGAACGGCTCCTCTCCCAGTGCCCCGAGCTGCCTCTGCTTCTGACCCAAGAAGGTTTTACCGTTAAGTTACTCTGTTCTTTCGGATGCTAAAGCCTCATGTGTAGACTCCACCTCAGAGGATCCGGGGATAGGGGAGCCCAAAGCAAATGGATACCTCAGATTGGATCAGAGCTTTCTAGGATTCTGGCACAGATCTAAGCCAGTAACATCCTGCTTTACCTCCTTCTCCCTATTCTTTACCTCCTGCACCCTAGATTTATTATCTAACTTTACCTTATGAGTAGCCATGGTGATCAGAGAGCACAGTTCTATGTGGTTTCTTGGGTAACATTATTTCTCAACACATTTATTGATATCTGTATACAAGTCCTAAGTGAGGCAGGTAGAACACAAATAAGACAACGTGTTGCTACTATACAAATAGACCTTTTCCTGCCATCCAAAAATCATGGGGTTTAGAACCAAAGTTGGGAGGAATACAGTCTTTCCTTTGCTATCCTTAAAAAGTGACAACTGTGTGATATTACACTGGTGGACAAGGGACCTGAGGGGTAGTTAAGACAGCAATGATTAAGATGCGGAACAGTAGCTGTCTGACAAAACAAGGAAAATTGATTCTTGCATGCAGCTTCTGCCAAAACAATGGCAAACCACGTGGTAATATGTTGCTTGTACGAAGAAGGCTGCCCTGAGTTTTAAAACCTAAAAACCCCAGAAAATGTACAGTGCTTAAGGATCTGAATCACACTTTTGCAGACAAGTAGGCTCTGGTTACATGTAATGAAACTAAATTCTTGAACAGAATTTTTCCTTAAAGTTGGCTTATTGCTCCAAGTAATACTAAACACATGAATTATACTACATACTTAATTTTCTGAACATTTAGATTAGATTCATTTTGGATTTCCACAAAAATGAGTAAAGCGTTAGTCTGGTCAAAAATAAAAGTTTTCCTCTAATTACACCACAGTAGTGTGACACCGTAAATATAGAATACACCCATAGTTTTGGGAAGTACTTGTATGATCTTGTTGCTTGTCTTGCACTCAAAGTAACCTCAGTTGCACTGAATTTTCTATACGATTATTAATGAAATGAAAAAGAGAAATGAGGCAAAATTAACAAATTGCCCTTGGAGCAACAGACTGTGAACAGATCACCTTTTTTTTTAAAGACAACTCTTTGACTAATGTGTGTTATTTAAACATAACCATCATATATCAAGAGAGACTTTCTAGCTGCCAGCTATGGTCTTGCTCCCACTGTCCAACATACAGCTGGCCTCTCTGCTGCGAGGGCACACCACAGCCCTGCAGTCAGTGATTGTCCTAAGATCTCCCAGGCCCTCTTCTGCAAAGCTGATGATTTCTAATCTGCTCCTCACAGCAAAAGAAACCTGCTAAACCTGAATTTCATATCCTTATCCCCTTTCACAGTATTGATATATACGAAGGCTGAAAAGAGCCCTGGGTTATTTAAAGTGCCTCCTATGTAATCATCAGATCTAGTGAAGAAATGCTCGTTTCTGAGTCTGACAAGGATCTTCGTTACATTGGTGAACTATTTTCCTACCCAGGAGTAGCCCAAACAAGGAAGCAAAGCAGTACTACATTTCCAGTTGTCTTCACAAATCAGGAGTTACAGTCTACATTAACCTTTTTCCATTCAAAAGCTAACCTATGAAAGCTCTGGTTTTTCATTAAAATCAGCTTAAAAACCCCTTTTTTATTACTTAGGAACCTTCAGGTCATGCGTGAACTTTCCTGATGTCCAGCTGAACGAGCAGCTTATTAGCTCACACAGCCTGCAAGGAACGGTTCAAATTTTAGGTCCTCTAAACTTTTTGCCCCAGACTCTTGACATTTTCACTAACTTCATTTGAAATTGTGATATTTATGTTGTACGTTTCTTTGAGTCTCATTTGGGTTTATCTTCTCAGTGCAACATTTTAAAGTCAAAAGGAAACTGCAAGTACCTGCACATAAACAGTGGTCTTTTTGTAAATACAGAAAGATATGTTTAGTATAGCGCTTAAGTAAAGAGAGTATCTGTACCAGAATATGGTTTAGCATGTATTTTGGTACCCCTTCAAGCCTCCAGAAGAAGAAACTTTATACCTTACATTTTGAAAATGCATTTTAAGTTCAATTGGAATGCAAATCTTTCTGTGCATTGCTGGAAACAGATACACCTAACGTAAGTCTATTTAAAAAAATAAGGGGGCTGGACACACAATGTTGTAAAAAGCTCAGGATAGCCATTCTCAGTTTAAAATTTTATATTAAGACATTGAGATATTTGAGATTCGCCTCTGAATTCTTTTGAATGGTGAAAGAGGAGCACCCAGAGACAGTGAGGTGTCCTTCCCTTGGGCTTTGCAAGTAACTCCCTAGAGTCCTCTTCTGCTGTAGAGAGAGAGAGAGTTATTTTCTTAAGAAGGACTCCAAAGGAAGTAGGGGTAAGAGTTGGGACAGTTTGATGTTTACTATTGCAAAGACTGTCACTGTCACATAATTCCAGCCCAACATTCAGCTAAATATAATGTGGTGCCAAGGCATCTGGAGGAAGAGGACATACTTTCATCACCCATCTCTGCCTGTCCAGGAGTTGAAATTGAGCTTATGGTGCAGAAGAGTCCATTATCACTGCACCTCGCTTCAGTTCCACAGTTTTCAGGACCAATGGATGCAGTGCCGTTTTCTCAGGACAAAAATTAATAGGATAGGATAGGACAGGACAGAATAGAATAGAATATTTCAGTTGGAAGTGACCTAAAATGATCATCTAGTTCAACTGCCTAGATTGTGTGTAATCACTTATGAGCATGGAGATGTTTCTTGCCTGAAAGGAGCATAACTGCTGGTGAGCACTTTTTTACCATCTTAAGATGATTTAGAAAAAAATGAAAACAGAAATCTTTTCAATTCTTACTTACCTCTCTTCTTCCCTATGTTCACTTATAAGTGTCTGCTCAGTGGAATATATTATCAGCTATTTAACCATGTCAGGAAGCCAAATCAATTAGCAGCATAATGGCCTTGCCATATATTTTTCTTATTATACACTAAAGCTTTATGGCAGAATTCCTGTAGACCTAGTTCTTGTAGATAATGATTCATAGTATATAGCATCCTGAAGGTATTTTAAGACCAAGTCCGCTCTCTTTCTCCCTTCTAAGAAGATTAAATTTTAACACAAAATCAGAGAATTATGCTTTGTTTTTAAAATTTTGTTAAAAATGGGCTGGAATTTGCAACAATTCCTATTCTCACAGTGTACCTCAAAAAAAAAACAAAAACCCAAACCTTTAAAACTGTCTCCTAGGGCACATTTTGAAACTACACAAGTAAACAGCCATTATGTATATGTTAGGACAACTTGTGTTTCACAGTCTTTTCTCTCTACTTGCTGTGGGAACTGCCTAGGAGCAGAAGAAACCATAAGCTCCAGGAGCCAATCTGCCACTGTTGTCTGTTTATGTAGTCTGAGAGAATTTACATGGGCTGGCAGACAAAATTGCCCTTTGCATACTTTGTCTCTAGGGGAATTTGGAAGTATGTCCAAGTTTTATAAAATAATGATAATCACACTGTATTTAAGCACAAATAACAGATTTTCCAAGGGCCTTTTCTGAGGAAGTTAAAAATGTGGACAAACAGAAAATAACAGATAACACTTGAAAGAAAAAGAAAAGCAACCCATTTATGCATCAAAGTTAAAGTGGGTCACTCTGCAATGTAAAGCACATTTTTAGTGGATGTAAATTTAGCAGCTCTCTGCAGCATTATGCATGACAGCAATCTTGTGATATTTCAAGTACAGAACAGGTCCCTGGAGACACCATGTAATTTATAATGGACTAACCATAATAAACTGCAGCAGTCAGAAAAGGAGCTGTTTCCAATGAAATTAAGGTATGTTGATCTCGTTGTCTTATAGGAAGGGCCTGTTGAAGATCTAGCTTATCTGAGATCAGACAGAAACAATGGGGAGGCTGGTTGGTTGGTAGGTAAAGTACATGCCAAAATGGAAGCTTGCTTTCTTTGTCTTTCGGAGAGTAAGAAATTAAAGAAAACAAAGGATGGCAGTACACCTGTTCAGTTGACTAATAACCAGCATTCCTCTCCTCCACGTGCGCAGCAAACGCCTTACTGGTTTTTGTGCTGGCAAGGCCTTATTGTAATTGGTGCAGCAACAAAACCCAGCGATACCTGCAGGGCCAGAGGCACTGCCTTCCTCAGCTTTGCTGCAAATTAATTAGGCACCAGCTGTCTGCAAAGGCACTCTATTTTTGACATATCTGTTATTTTATTATTTCACACAGTCCTTGCAGGCAGGCTGGGGGTGTCTGTTTGCTCTGTTCATGGACTGATACCTAACAACCTGCACAGAAATATGAGAAATGATCAGCAGGTTAAAGGTGCTCATTTCCAAAACCCGGGTGTGTTCGCATGTCCACTCAGTGCAGGGAGCCACACACTCTACAGTTCATGAAAAAATTAGGGTAACCCATTGCTATTTAAGGCCCAGAAACTTCATTTCTAGATCCTCACTTCTGCTAGGCCTTTGATGACCTGAGAAACTATAGAAGACATTACTAGCTTGGACAAGGGAAAGTTTCATTTAACCTTCTCCCATTCTGTCACTTGGTACTTTGAAATAATAGTTAAAATGTGCTCTGGGTAGGTCATGTTTTTCAGATATCAATTAATGATCTAATTAAGGCACAGGTATTACAATACCATCAATGTGACACTTACCATCTGATTGAACAACAGCTGAGAGGTGAAGGGCCACAGAAAATCTTGTAGGACTGTCCTGTTGCAGACTGCTAGCAGGCACCCATGACCCAGGCAGTCCCACGTCCTCGCTGTGTGACTACGGGAGTTTGCTGCCCTCCCGCTGCTGCAGAGCACCCGGACACTGGGGTTGCAGAGGGCACTCCTCTCTCTGAGGAGAGAAGGGGGATGTGAATCCGTATCTGACAGTGGGCTTATTCTCTGGCCAACAACCCCAGAGCGTCCTTCTAAGTGCACGCTATGCAGAAGCTACGGTAATCATAATTTAATTCCTCAAAGCAAAGCGATCTGAGCGCAACAAGCAGAGTGCAAAGCAGGTGATCATTTCAGAGACACGCACGCGTATGGTCCTACCTGCTGGAGCAGAGCTGAGGAAGCCGAGCCTGCAGAGAGATCACCGGGAGGAACCTCGTACCACGCTGTGCCAGGTCTCAGAGCTGCACCTTCAGCATAGCTCACGTAAGGATTTTAAGTTTTTGAATGAAACATCAGCTAAAACAGTTATAAATTGTACATAATGAATGAGAAACTTTGAGAGTGTGATCCTCAAACAATGCAACTTTGAAAGTCTACAAATATGTCAAATCATTACTGGAGTTTTCTGGTCCTTTCCTCTCATCCTGATTCCCCATCATGCCTAATCTAAGTATTTCAGAGGTAAGCTGACTGCTGAGCTGATGTGTTTAGATTTTATTTTTCCAGACATCTTGATGGAGAAAAAAAAACACAAACAGATTTTTAACTCAACCTCCAACATCTGACCTGAAAAATATTTTAGTTGAAAGGAAGAATGAAATCTCCCAGAAAAGAAAACCATTTCCACTAGGATATTAAAGTAGCATTTAAAAACAAAGTGTTAAATAATGTACTAACATGATAACATCCCTTTTGCATTGTGGAATATACAATTTTGGGTTTGTTTTTTTTTAAATTTCCTTAAAAAATATTTTCTACAAATTTAAATCTATGTATATTGCAAGAGTTTACAATACTATAAAATATCCACATTAAAAAATACCATGTTTTCCTGAGTAAATAGACACAATGCATGCATTTTCCATACGTATTCTTGATAGCTCATATAACAATAAAAAAACCACTACGTTTTGTCCAAGCAGTCACAATTGAGCAGTCCAGCTATCCAAGGTGATATAAAGGACATAACAGAAAATAATGTAGTGTCTTCAAAGAGCAAAGAAGTATTTGGAAAGATCAAATTTAGATATTTTATTAACAAAACACAATCAAAACTTATCTAAAACTTCATGCATTATGAATTACTGACAAAGGCATGCTTACCATGTGCTCTTAAGCCAGAAAAATACTGGCACACAATTCTCATTGTCTTTCAGAGACAGATCTCATAAACATAAAAACTAGCAAGAGGTACTCTGCATCTCTTCTCTGCTAAAGAACAGAGCAGGGGCATTACAATATGACATTTTATATTTTCCAAGATCCATGCTACTCTATTTCATTAGAATTAAATAATTCACTGTAATTCTGGCACAGAATATTTGCATTAACAGCCCAACAGATTTGTCTTGTTACCTCGGTTATTAAAGGAGAAAGATCTTCCCTCCTCTCTTCTGTTGTTTTAACCACTCCAACATTTTCAGGGTGTGCACAGTCAATGGAAGTGCCTGTTTTTCAACACGGTGCTTAACACCTTGTGAAACCCTTTGGGCCAGATCTGCTCACCAGAGCAAGGGAGCAGGATTTGGTATTTCTTTTCAGGCATTGTCAGATGTAAAATACACACCTAGGGAAGTAGTACAGACTGCTGCTGGACATCCTTTCCTTTCATCAACATCAGGAGAAACAACTTCACATGGCCTCCCTGTAAGCAATCTGAAATTGGAAAACCATGTGATGGATGGCTAGGCTGCAGCCAAAAGACAAAGAAACATGCTGTGCCAGAAAAGCAGCTTGTCTTTATTTTAAAATCTTATGGCATGAGTGAGAAAAACATCCTTTATTTTCAACTGCCTATCCTGTCCTCTTTTTTTTTTTTTTAATCTTCCTTTTGTAAATTTTGTTTAGATCTCATATTAAGGCTTTTTTTCCTCTTTCTCTCATCCTTAATTAGTTTGAATGTCAAACCTGTTCAGTAATCACATTGCTTTGGGTCGTAATGAAGGTAAATAAATAATGCTTAACCTTTCTTAGACAGATCTGGAGACCCTTCCAAACCAATTAAGTCTTGTATCATTCACCAGAATTAGCCACAGCCTTCATGGTAAATTTCCAAACTTGTGTAAGAAAGAAAATATTAATATTAAGGGGGGGGAGTGGAAAAAGAAATTTGTGCTTCATGCAGTCTTAAGCCCGTGTAATTTTAAAGTATGTTATGAGTGAAAGGGAAGGAAAGAGAAATTAGGCAGTGCAGATTACACTTTGTTGCTGCTTGGGAGGTTGGGAGGGTATTAGCTGGATTTCCCCATGCTGGAGTTCCTTTTATTTTATTTTTTTTAATTTCTAGTGATTTTTTTCCTCTCTGTTTGGCATGTATTTATACTTCAGACCTTTTGAATGGTGTCTAACAGCAACAATAAAGAAGTCTCAATCTTTCATAACATAAAATACAAAACATCAAAACCAACTCAATTCGTCTGCAAACCTTGCAAATAAATATTGGTGTCCTGACATGCAGGTTTCAGTCTATTATTCTCATTCCTTCTCCTGTCAATGTCCTCTCACCTGAAGAAAAAATTTCTTTGCGTGACACGGAGGGGAAAACATAATTCTCAATAACAGAACTGCACTGCTCCTTCCGTGACCAAATTAGCTTTCGTGCGGTGGGTTTATCTCTGCACATCTTGCCCTTTTTGCTGCTGTCAAAGAGCGCAGGACTGGACCCCCCCCTGTAACCTACTTGACATTGCACTCCTGGGCCTGCCTGTGAGCTCTCTTTGCAGTACCTCCATAAACATCCACGCCATAAAATGTCACCAAAATTTGAAGATTAAAGACCAATATGATCAGACTCTTCATAAAAGATCTTTGGAAATATTTAACAAGGAGATCTCAAAGGCCACAGATCAGTCTCACATGGGCTTAGAAAGCATCAGTCTTCAGACATATCAACCAAGCTTGGGCACGTATCAAGTACCACTTGAAAAATAAATAGCACCAAAACTGAAAATGTGCACAGTTTACTTGATTCAGTTTTTAAGCATTTGCAAGAGAAACTAAGTAAGTGAACTAAAGACCTAGAACTTCAGGAAGATTTTGTTTCCTTGGCTACATTCTTTCTAAAAAAGAGAAAGTTTTAAAAAAGTGGTCTCAGCTGGAAGCATGCCCTTAGCCATTAGAGTGCCAAAATAAATGCAGTATGTCAGCTCTGACAGTCTGTCAGAAAGCAGGGAAAAAGACTTTTATTAGAAGGATAAGATGTATTCAAAAGTTTTGCCCTGAAATTAAAACAAAAACCAAAACACATACAAACCTGCCTGGGACGGAGTCTCAGTCAAGACAAGGACATCTCCATTTACATAAGCAATTTACATCACCTGAATATGCAACCCCCATTTCTGGACATAACTATAATTTTTTAAAAATTCATTGCTTGCCTAGACTCCTATGAACGCCACAATAAATCAGTCACTCCAAACATCCTTCAAGAATAACAAGCATTACGAATTAATAATGTCATGCTGGTCATTAATTCTGATAACCAAAGAATTTGTATTAGTGAGCATACTTGCCATGTAGTTGTTAATGTTTATTTAATATGCAACAGTTACCATGTGTTAGAAGCCAGTTCCCATTATATGATTCTTTCACAGCTGTTCAATATTTGACAGATGCATAACTTCATTCTTTAAAATATTGATTTTCCTTTTATAAATTGAGAACTGCGATGTTAGACAATTTCTGACGTTTTGTTAGACTATCAAGATATAGTCAACAGTACAATTTACCAATAAGAAGTTGATATTAATGCTTCTAATTTGCAGTCAAGTAAATTGAATGAAGGAGAGACCATGTTACACAAGTCAGGAAGCAAGTGTTAAAGCTCAGAATAGACTAAAGGGAATAAATTATTCAAATACTCGTCAGCACTAGTCTTATTTTTGTGCCAGTAGATTTAATATAACACCTATTAGGATGTGATAACATTAAACACATTTATAGATACAGACAGGTGAAGAGGTAGAGAGCAAATCTGCTCTATTTTGATTTGGAAATGATACTCACCCATAAGTATAAATATTTTTAGACCCTAAAATCACGAACCAGTCTTAAAGCTGAAATACTTTGTTTTCTAGCTTGTAATAATCTCTGAAAATAAGGGTCAACAGTACATCACATACTTGTACAAAGCAACTGTGCTGACTTTTTCTTTTTTCAGAACTTGGATCTACTGCTCAGAAGCTTCAGAGGAAGATGTGATATATTTTACACAGTGAGAGATGAAGTCATACTTGAGTTTTCCTTAACAGTCTGGAACATTTTACTTCTCGTGTTCTATGTCTCCTGATACAGAGCCAGCATCCTGCAACCAGCAGCTCCTCCCCTCGGTACCAGATGCGAGACTCACGACTCTTCCCATCCTCAGTCTCTGCTCTTTTTCTGTAGAACTGGTGCTCTTAGCCACAGAAAAGCGAGACAGAACAGGTCAGTCACTAAAGCAGTGGCTGGGAACAGAGAGTAGCCAGGTGGATAACTTCAAAAGGAATTACCAACTGCTGTCTGCACTTCCAGACAAAAATGAGGATTTGGCAGTTTTAGCCTTTGGCAGCCTTCACCTGACGGCCATTTGTTTTCTTTTCTGGGGTTCCATCTGCTCCTCCCTGTTGGATCAACCAAAGAATCAAGCTGTGTCAGAACCTGCAGGTATGTACAGCTAAGGCTACCAACAAATACCCTGCCATGTCCCCCATGTAGTGATACTTGGGGTTTGGAAACACACCTATAAATTTGCTTTTATTAGAGCTGGGCTGGCACAGAACAAGAAAAACTCACAGACATGGACAGGTCCCTCAGCAGAGCAAACAAACAAGTCTAGTTCTTAAGCCTCTTTAACGCTCAAGAAAGAAGGAGCAAGAAAAGAACGGGTGGGCATTTTACATCTTGGGAGCACAAGAAGAGACCCAGCTTCTGGTCCCTGCTCCTGGCAGTGCGGTTTTGTACAGAGCAGGCAGCAGACAGAGTACAGACGCCTCTTGTGACCATGCCCGGCTGCACTCTCCTCCTGGTCTGCTAACCTTGAGCTGTTCTTTATGCAACAGAACTGCTCCAACAGGAAAATCTGCTAAATCCACCATCCTGAAAGGGTTAAAAATTTGGTCATCCAGGACCTCTCCTGTTAGATGCTAAGTAGGAAGAGGAAGGAATGGAACTCAGGTTTTCACTATCTGAAGACCGCTTCCTGTGAAAGGAGACGCCAGCCCATCACGAACAGCTGCTACCATGTTTCTATAAGGAGGACACCAGCAACTTACCATCAGTAATAGATCCACAGGAATTGACTCTAAGAAGGATTTACCAAACTTCTGAGATTTTCGTCTGTTCCCCTCCTCTCAGCATTTTCTTATTGCATAGCTCTAAGCATCTCACTGTACGTTGTTCATATCCCCCAGACACTCAACCCCCACAACTGCTGCACCGGCACATTAATGTCACGTTACGGCTCCCCATCGCACATTAAGCTTACACTCCAGCTGCCTCAATGCCGAACCTCCTGGTGTCCCTTTCTGACCCAAACTCACAGACGCTCACTTCAGATGAGAACAGTAATCCTCTGCAGCTTTGAGAAAAGAGCCTGCCCAACATAACACAACTACATATACATCTTTTAGGTTTTCTTTATTTATATTTTTTTAGTTCAAGAATTACACACTAGCCAACATTATTATATATTTACATGCTGAAACTGGCTGCAATAATTTTAAATTCAAGAAAATATCTCTTATGTGCTACTCATTTACAATCATCATTTTACTACCTCATATATCCCAGAGGTTAGCAGTCCTTTTGAGAAAGACATGAAGATCTGATGCAATGATATCCACTAGTATTTTGCATTTTCTAGCCATTGGAAAATGTGCATTATGTGCATATAAGAAAGGCTACAAGGTCATTAGTAAGGCTGATGATTACTACATTATGAAGTAAATAGTACTAAGTAAAAAAAGATAAATCAGAACTGTGCAAAGACAGTACTAACAGAACCATTTAAACACCCATGCAAATAAAAACGTAATAGAAGTCAAATCATAGTCAGCTTGTTAGAATTAATCATGTTCCAAATGTTCTTTTTGTCTTCAACTGAAAGTAACAGGACAGACCATGAACAATACAGCCTGGTGAGTATCTGTCAAATGACAGTAACAGCGAAAACATACAAAATGTTATCAAATTGGAATAGATGACCTCATGTCTGAAAAACATTAAAAAAATACAACCCTTAGTATGAAAGTAGAGGTGAAATTTTTCATCATTTAAGTTTCATTTTTTGTCAAAGCACTTACAAAGAAAATAATTTTATACTTATGAAATGTTAGTGTTGCATATTCTTGTAGAGATTATCTATTTCAATTTTATATTAATGGATATTTAAATTATTACTATTTTTACAAAGTAGAATAGGGCAGTATTTTTGATCAACATTCCATCTGTTTCTTAAAAATTTCGACAAAGTTCCTAGTGCATTTTATTAAGCTTTACCTTTGGTGTTAAGCAGTGACTTATTAGATTTCCCTTTTAAACAATTTCTGGAGTGAAGATTCTTTGGCTTTGGGGGACTATACTATCTAACGACAGTCAAAAAAACCTTTTTTTTTTTTTTTTGTAAAGAAAAATATAAGTCTACTATTAGATACCATAAGAGATACAGATTTCAGAAACAGACAGACGCAGTATGCAGGCTTTCTGTAATGAAACCACCAAGAGCTGAATTCTCACTTACCCTGGATTCCTTCACCTCTCCACTCACTGGAGCAACATCAAGGTGCCTCATTGTAAGTGAAAACCAGGCCCTAGTTGTTTATGCTACTCTGAGTACTGAGTGCCAAGCTACTATCTTCTGTTGCCTGAACATTTTCACCATAGAAAAGAATTGATTGTGCTAGCAGTAACGATGCTGCAATGGCTATTTTACACTACAGTACTTTCTGTACTTTTTATTATCTGGAATCCAAATCTGTTTATGCAAAAGGGTGTTTAAATTACTCTGCTAGAGCACTGCAATTATTGTACTTAGTAAAAAAAAGTCACTAAACAATTACTGTATCTATTGACTGCTCATTTACAGCTCATTTAATTATTTACATAATTTAGGACACATTAACCTAAACCATAAGTAGAATTAGCTTTTTGCCTTACCATAAAGTACAAATTAGAAGTTAAAAATGTTTAAGAAATCTGATAATATTTACACACGTTCAGCTTAAGTTATGGTTGCTCACATTGTATGTTCTATGTACACATAGCAAAATGTTATGATCACTACTGATATAGTATTGTACCCTGGCCATCCCACCCTAGATTATTTTCTAGAAATAGTTAATATTTTTGCCTTTTTTTTCTTGGTTCCCCACGGAATTTGTTGGTTTTGAAAACTTACTAGTGGACAATGCTGTTATAAAAAGAGAGAGAAGAAATAGGCAAGCAATGTGAGGACTAGTCTAATTTCAGATGCTAGGAGGTACAGTACTATCGTCATGTCAAAGGGTGCAATGCTCCATACGAATTATAAGCATTGATCTGCTGATATAGAAATGTCCAGTTACCCTGTATAGTTTTTTTTTCTTAAATACATTATTCTTTTTTTCTCAAAAATATATTCATACACTGGTTGATGGTAGAAACAAAACTTATTAGCTTATTCCTTTAACACGCCAACATATGAATGTGTGTGCATATATATACTCAGTACATGTATATATATACACATATGTCCATATAGACATTTAGGTATATGTCCATATGCACATATAGTTGGATAATGTTTAACATCCTTTCACTTATGTTTAGTACTGTGTTATAGTATAGAATTAGAACACAGTCCAGTAATTATAGTGAAAATTAATTGAGATTTAATTTTAATGCATATTTGTCTGAAATAGATAGGATTTGTTCCCCAGGTGTAAGACCATCACTCATTTTCTCTATGCATTGTGCTTTTGTACCTTACAGATTTCATGTCCTTTGTGTTAGAATGTAAAAACTCTCTGAAGAACTCTGCAACATGCTGTTATCTAAGACTCTGTTTTCCTCCCCTGGGAATGAGAAAAGGAATGGTCACAATGTCATTGCTTGAGTCTTTCTTCCCAGTCATTAAACTGCAATAGGATAGAAACATAACATTCCCTATGCAAACACAGAAATATGTTGCATGAATTTTCAGTTCTGAAAATGTGTATCATACTTACTAGCAGTCATGTACAGTATATATTTACAGATTGATCTCAAAGATTTCATTAAAACTGTGCCATGTTATAGTCCTAATTTGCCCATGAATTTCACAAAGATGAAAAACACCTTAATTGCTGGCTATCATGTCTAATAGAACAATAAATTGTGCAATTATAATTACATTACAAGGTTCATCTGAATTATTAACTTTGATATTTTGCTTATTAAAACCAACAACAATAAACATAATTAAAAGGATCTAGAATATTAATTTTCAGTCAATTCTAAACTAACAGCAAATTTATTCTAGTTTACCTGAAGGGTAGCACACATAGCAGACCCCATATCTCATGTAGGTCACCATAATTTCTCACTTTCACTCAAGTATCTCAGAAGAGGAGTAAGCGCTCACCTTTGGCTCGAGTCATACTTCTCCCTTGACAGTGCCTCGCAAGTCTTTCTCACCCCCATCTTTTTGGATCACAGTGTTAAGCCTTAGTACAAAATGATAGAATCCTTCTCTTTCACTAATTTTGTACATCCCATTAATAGCCAGAAGGACATAGTAAATGCAGAAGTGCTCCTTCTCCCCAGATAATACAGCTTTCCTAGGGACACCTGAGCAGAAACCAGACATTTTCTTTCACTCTCTGAGTAGCGACATCAGAGAGTATTATGGCTTGTACTGTAACTTCAGATAAATGAACGTGCAGTTCTAGGATTCAGTCTCTGTGGTTCTTGTCATAGCTGATGCAGTAAACCAATGCAGAGAGTCAATATATTCTCTGTAAGGTTTTATATTTAATGTGCAGCAACCACAACCAGTGTGTGAGCTCCCTGTGTTCACACTGCTGCTGTGAATTAAAAAAGGGGTTGGCAGCCATTTGTGAAAGGAAAGAAAAGCTTGTACAGAAGAATGCTGTAAGACTGCTTTTATTTATGATAATTAATACCATTTTTGAAGAACAGACTTTGAAGAGAAAGGCTGAATTTTGATGTCGCTCATTTTCTTAGAATTGGGAAAAAGTCCAACATGATTCATACCTATCAGTTGAAATTCCAAATGCATGTACAAAGCTTATTGTGTCATGCGTGAAATGCAGTCAGAAATTAAGTATGCGAACAAAAGACAACATTTTGACTTAGAAGGTTAATTGCATGATGAAAGCCTGTCCCTACATATTGCAGAGTCTGAAGCTGGAGGCAGTATGTGAATGTACACACAGCTCCCCCGGAAACAGCAGGTGGTGGGTATGCCTGGCAAATCCCATTTCAGGCTCTGAATTATTCTCTCCCATTTGAAGCAGAAATAAGCATATGATACACTCAAAACAAAGTCAGAAAATTGGCCTATTAGTTCCCAGAACTGTTTTCCTCCTGTCACTGTCCTTCACTGTAAAATGGGGGGGAAAAAACCACTGCAGCTTGTAAGAAAATTACCCTTTTAAAGCGAGAACAAAAAAATTCAAATAAAATATTTAATGAAAAACATTCTTAAGAACTATCTTAAAGTATTGCCAAAGGAATACTTAAATGGGGAAAAAGTATCCGCCTGAAAAAATTCCTTTGCTATTCGGAACATGCTTAAATTCTTGCTTCTTTGAAGAATTTGTACACACATGAGAGGTAGTATAGATATAACAGATCTGGCTTTTGCCTCATGAAAGATTTTGTTTCAAACAATATCTGGGATCTGATTTAGCGGAAGCCATCAGGAATTCATACTTTTTATACAGTTCTTGCAATTACTTTTTTAATTACAGAAAAAGGTTCCACGATGGGATAAATGGCAAACTCTGCTTTGCCTATAAAATTCTATTTTTTAAATTTTTTTTGTCTATTTTACTTATAAGAGTAAAGCTCTGTGGAATGAAAAAAACCCCTTTTATCTTTCCTACAGTGAAACTGAAATTTTCTAGTCTTTCAACTGAAATCATCCTAAAGCAGGAAACATTCAAGAGTTAAAGCGATGGCTACTAAATTTTTCCCTTTAAAACAGTGCATTCAGGAAAACAAACAAAAAAAAAAGTGAAGTGATATTGCCTAATCTAGACTGAGAAAATACCCTGTCAGTATCTTTTGTACTGAAGTACATATGCCTGGATCTTTACTGTTGAAAGAGGTACGATACTGTTAATCAAACTGGTGAGAAATCAGGTGAGAAGCATAACAGTAGCAAGCATAACAGTAGAAAGATTTCAAACTTGGAAGAAATCACACAACTCCATGTGAGTATTGCAGACTAAGCTATGTACTATAACTGACAACATTCATTTGCACAGTTTGTGTGTGTGTGTGTATATATACACACACACATATACACACTTTCACATATATGCAGCCTTCCCTCTCCTTGGCCCCGTATTTCATAATTGCTCTCTAGCTTTTCCTGCCCTACAAAGGCAGGGCACCATTGGCTTCCTTCAGCCACCTACAGAATTATTATTTGGCCATCCAGTTTTGGCACTTCGGACAGATGATTTCCTTTCCCCAACACAAACCAGCAGCATGTCTACCCGTTCAGAGTTGATGCATTTTTACACCATTGCTACATTCCTCTACTGATCACAAGTACAGTCATTGTGATTGTGAGCATATGTTCTCCCTTTAAAATCCAAACAAAACTAGTGCTTCTTGCTCCGGCTTCTGTGCAAACACCCAACCCTAATATTACCAGTCAAAGGCTTAGTTCTTTCAATAAATAACAGGAAATACCTGAATATGGTTGGGAAACCTCTGACCATCATCATCTCGGAAAGATGATAGGCACTACTTGTTTTCAAGTTTACACATGTAAAAGGTAAAGTGTATATTTTTCATAAGCATGATAACAACTTTGTACTCTCTCTGAAGTGCAGATGCACGTCTCGGATATGCAGTTTCCCTGGGAATGGTATGTACTGCTGTTGAAACTAGAACTTGTTTCCTCAAATGCCCCTCTATAATTTGTATCACTAAAATCAAATGGCCATTAAAAAAAAAACAAAGGAAAAAACGAGAGTGAGGGACAATGAGACAGAGTGATTGTCAGAATCCAATTTGCCTTCACACTCAAAATGCACTTATATTTTGATAAGAGAATATGTCCATACTGCAACTTAACATATTTATGATTTAGCAGATACAACCAAAACATTATAAAAACAGACCATAGAGTGGGCCAGCAACTAAGGTGTTTTAAAATAACTTTTTGTCCTGAATAGAATTTTTCTAAGTCCCACTTTTGGCTGTACAACCGGTTTGAACAGAAATCCAGTTCTTGCTTCCTGTGTGGCTTTGTTTCTTAGTTCACATAGTAAAGCCAATAGACAATATTGAAGAAGGAAAAAACAACAGGGAAGAATATGCGTGACCATCGATCTATGGCATTTACATCAGTCAAGTCAGGAATGGTAATTTTCAGTTGAGATGCACGTCTCCGTAGCCTACTTTTCTTCTGTGCCACGTGTCGCTCCAGGGCGTTGCGACCAAAGCTGTGTCTGGGTAAGCCAGCTTTCCGGTACTGGATGCTTGAAGTGTCATAGGCCAGCATAGTGCTCCTAGGGTCCCCAAGCCCCATCACAGCCTCGGAGGCAGCCATCTCATTTTTAATTTCGAGTGTGCTCAACAAAATATTTTCATGTGGATCCATCTGTAAAAAAATAAGACAGCAGATTTAACAGGAGAGAAAGGAAGCCCAGTCGGTTGCAAACTGAAGCCATGCTGACAAGGGCAGGATCTAACATCACTAATCAACTGGGTGTCAGCCTGTCTAAAAAACTCTAAGCATAGCCGTGACTGTATTTATTGTCATTTATTTGTGAAGTCAAGGAGCAATAAGACCAATAGAGTATAATGGAATAAATGGTGTTCCCCTAGACCCCACGGTGTTCCCCTAGACCCCACGGTCAGAGAGCAGAAGCAACACCTAGAACTGGAGTACCTGCTCAGCTCCTGAAAGTGGGGTTCTGCCTATAGGCAGGATATCTGGGGCAAACATTGAAGTTTTGGGGGTTTTTGGAGGGGAAACCAATTGGAAAAGGGTCTGTTTTGATTTGGTTTTGTCTCTTTCAAATGAAAGCTCCTGCTCTGACAAAAACTTCAGGTACTCACAAGGTCTCTCTGCATCTATAGAATGAGGCCCAGAGCATGCAAATTTTCAGTCCCTATATTCAAATAGGACTGCTGGGTACTTAGGGAAAGGCACCAGCATAGTCTAGTGATAGCTATGTGGAAACTCTATTCCCCAGTGCTAATGAATCTCATAAATACAGCACATGCTGTGGAGACCTGAACGCTGCAATAGCAGAGATCTGCAATTTAGAGCAAGGAAAGACATATACAGAGTGTAATCACATCAAATGTACATTGAAAAGTTGTTTCAATAGGTAGTTTAACTACTGTATATTTTTTTTAAAGGCAGTTCGGTGAAAAAAATATTAATGCAATGTTGTAAAAATGAAAACCCCTTAGACAATTAGGAAGATTTCAAAGACGAGGAACTAATTTCTACTCTTGGACAATCTAGAGTAGATCTGAGGTATGGTAGGAGAACTTCAAAATAATCCATTTATAGAAAACAAATAAAAGGTTATTTAGGAAGTTCTAATTCTCCTCAGCCTTCCCTCAAAGTATATATTCTGAATTGTGTGATTACAGAGTATAATTAAGTAAAAATATTTTAAAAGCAATAAAAGTTAATGAGCAGCTAATTAATGAGCAGCTACACTGACTTGGTGATGACAGACAGACTTACTCCAGGGCAAATAAGAGATGAAACTGTTCAGAGCTCCTTTAAGAATAACTCAGACACATTATTCATTTATCATGTACATAATATATACTACTATTATTATTATTGAAAGTACGGAAACTTTTACTTTTGTGGATTTCTAAACAATAACATGGTGTTAGTCTATTCTGTAATATTTGGAAGCCAGCAGTCAGCAGCAGGTACCTCCCTGCACTACCGAATATAGCACTGTATTTGCCATTATTTAAAAAAAATAAATATTTCTCATGGCACGGTGAGAGAACTAGGTCAAAACCAGTTGCTTTTTAGTAGCATCCACTGCACAGTATTATGAACTGGGAAGTTAGATACTCATAAAAGTACTTTGGACCTACTGAAACATTGCCATTTGAGTGATTACATCTGTTCAAGTGATGCACAAAAATTGGCATCGCTGAGATGCCAGATTTCCCTCTTTTTTTTTCCCCAATCCATGTGAGTTTGCACCCCCCTAGTTTCATTATATTTTAGTTTTAGATTAAATGCAGTGACTCAGTCTGAAGCAGCCAAAATAATCTATTTTTGCTTGCTTTCCATCAAAGCCATGTGAAATCTTTGAATTTCTAGTATGTTAGGGAAATCACTCTTTTTTTTGAAAAGTACTGGAAAAATGGGAAAGTTGAGCTGGAACTCAATAAAAATCAATTTAAGAACTCTGTAGCATGATATTGAGCATGGTGAGGAAACACTGTGTTCTAGCCAGGAAGGCCATCAAATCAGTTCTCACCTTCATTAGACAAAACCAAGGCAAAAAGAGTATTCTGATGTTGTAATAAAAACAAAAGCAAACATACGCAAAAGCTTTAAAAGAGGTCTGTGAAACTTCTCAACAGAGCTTTCAAACATTTTCTCATAAAGAGTGCAGTTATTTAGAAAATTCTTATGTGATTTTTGGGGTAAGACAAAATTTGCTGTAATTTTTGTTATAAAAATAATAAAACTTTCAGTATCCTCAAAATAAAAGCTATTAGAGGCACTTGACATTCATTGATCCCAAGAATGTCTAAAAACAGACAGAGGAACTACCTTACAAGAGGGGTGCAAAACCATTTGGAAATTCCATTTCCCATAGTTTCACATAGCCTTAAGGAAAGAACAGACATTTTAGTTCCAGTGACATCAGGGGAAGTTTGATATAACATCCACTAATGCAATGGTTTTACCCCTTAACCCAGAGCCTGCGTTATTTTCATCTCAACATTGTGTATTCTAAGATACTATCTTTGGAAAGATTTTAGTGCCAACAAATTTGTTCACATCTTAAATCTTCTTAGGATGAAGCTACTTTGAGCATTTTATCCTTTCGATCTGCAATGATATTAGAAATCTGAGTGCTCCTTACACACTCGTATACTTTCTACGCAACACAAATGCAACAGAAGTTATTTTAGTCTACTAGAGTTAGATACAGACATGTTTTAGTGACATGAAATTACTCCTTCAGTTAACTTTTTTCTTTGATTCTTTTGTTACTTCTGTTCTCATTTCAGGAAATTTCTTAACACAGGAAACTGCTGCAGATCTCTGACAATCTTGGCAGTAGTTAGTAAGATTAGTGATGCTGGGCAGAAAAAAAAATAGCAATATTCTAAACTATGTTCTAGGGCAGTGTCATCTTCTACACATATCATACTGATATCAGAGTTGAAGCACAGCATTTTTCAATATTCTAACAATTTTTCAGAAGAAATATTGTGAAATACAGCAAAAATTAGTGATGGGCGAACCTTCAAGTGTTAGAATAGCCAGGTAAGCACCACAAAGTTCAGGTGCTTCTCAAGCACTAATTTGACCCTCCTGCACCTGGAACAGTGGATTGACCACAACAAGAACTGCAGTTTTCATGGCATTTTGAATTTCCAATCTGAAGGAACTCCAAAAGTTCCAATCCAGAAGTAAAAATGCATATAAAAATAAAACAAAAGAAATAACAACAACAAAAAAGCCCAGAAATAAATTAACCCAACTTTTCAACCTTTAACAAAAGGTTCCTTATCAGATTAGAGAGAGCTGGAAGCGCTAATTCCAACATGCAGGTTCGCCCAGCTCTAAATAAAACATGCTTTCGAAGCTAACTGAAGCCTGAGATAGAATGATAATTAATTATATTTATTATTCACAGCACCGCCCTTTCAAAAGGATCCCAAAGCGCTTTACAAGCTTTAGAAAGAAGAACCACTTCACTTCCCAGTGAAGCACAATCACCTCTGAGGCGAAATGTGGTGACTGACAGTGCAGAACAACACACTATATTTCAGTCGAGGAAATGGAGAATGCTGTAGCCAATTGAAACTATGGGGTGGGTGAGTGGTGGTGGGGAATGTTAGGTAAGTAGAACAGNGTTCTAGGGCAGTGTCATCTTCTACACATATCATACTGATATCAGAGTTGAAGCACAGCATTTTTCAATATTCTAACAATTTTTCAGAAGAAATATTGTGAAATACAGCAAAAATTAGTGATGGGCGAACCTTCAAGTGTTAGAATAGCCAGGTAAGCACCACAAAGTTCAGGTGCTTCTCAAGCACTAATTTGACCCTCCTGCACCTGGAACAGTGGATTGACCACAACAAGAACTGCAGTTTTCATGGCATTTTGAATTTCCAATCTGAAGGAACTCCAAAAGTTCCAATCCAGAAGTAAAAATGCATATAAAAATAAAACAAAAGAAATAACAACAACAAAAAAGCCCAGAAATAAATTAACCCAACTTTTCAACCTTTAACAAAAGGTTCCTTATCAGATTAGAGAGAGCTGGAAGCGCTAATTCCAACATGCAGGTTCGCCCAGCTCTAAATAAAACATGCTTTCGAAGCTAACTGAAGCCTGAGATAGAATGATAATTAATTATATTTATTATACACAGCACCGCCCTTTCAAAAGGATCCCAAAGCGCTTTACAAGCTTTAGAAAGAAGAACCACTTCACTTCCCAGTGAAGCACAATCACCTCTGAGGCGAAATGTGGTGACTGACAGTGCAGAACAACACACTATATTTCAGTCGAGGAAATGGAGAATGCTGTAGCCAATTGAAACTATGGGGTGGGTGAGTGGTGGTGGGGAATGTTAGGTAAGTAGAACAGTTACATAAATTGATATTTAGCCAGATGCTTGAGCTTAAGATGACCACGCTATAAAAAAAGTGCCATGGGATCTTTAATGACCATAAGTGGTCAGGATCTGAATTTTAAGTCTCTGAGGATAAAAATATGAGAAAACAATGAGAGATACCTTTGTTGAATACATTTCTGGACAATGATATGTGCCAATTATTCTTCTGTCCTGTAAGNTTTTTCAGAAGAAATATTGTGAAATACAGCAAAAATTAGTGATGGGCGAACCTTCAAGTGTTAGAATAGCCAGGTAAGCACCACAAAGTTCAGGTGCTTCTCAAGCACTAATTTGACCCTCCTGCACCTGGAACAGTGGATTGACCACAACAAGAACTGCAGTTTTCATGGCATTTTGAATTTCCAATCTGAAGGAACTCCAAAAGTTCCAATCCAGAAGTAAAAATGCATATAAAAATAAAACAAAAGAAATAACAACAACAATCCTGTAAGTTAATAAAAATCAAGACCAGTTTCCTTAGAGATAAGGCAGCTGTTATCTTTCATTTAAAATTAAAGCACTGTAGGGTAATAATAGGACAACTAATTAAAAGATACAGGGACCTCTAAGCCAACAATTAGCATAAATACATTCTGGCTTTGGAGGTGCTATTACTGCCTTGCTCTGCTCTTCAAGGTAACATAACGTTGTGATGTAAATGTATTTTTTCCAACTGGTCACTTGACCAAGGAAGATATGATGATATGAAAGCAACTGTTAAAATTATTCTGGGGGAAAAGTAAGTGTAAAAGTGGTTTCAAAAGGAGGTGGAAGGTTAAAAAGATCTCTTGGTGCTGAAGGATTGTTCAACCATAGAACTAGACACTTTATGGTGAACAGGAGAGTTCAAACTTAACGGAGAAATTCCCAGGGAGAAGGAAGGAAGGGAGGACGTGAAGATGAAGAAAAAGCAGCAGTGAGTACCATGGAAATAAAAGGTGAGAGCAGAAGTGGAGGAGAAATGACCAGAGCTCAGCAACCATGCAAGAGGGTGGGTTTTTTATAAATCAGTCTTAAAGGTGCATGACAAAATATATGATGCAAATGATATTCACTTGTAGGTCCAGGTCAACTGGAAGAAAAGCTGACTCTGGAGCCCTGAAAGAGGCCATGACCTTTTTGATGGCTTCAAATAAAGGGAACACAGAGGAAAGTATAGAAATGTTACCATTATATATTCTTCCTGCTACCTAGAAATTCCAAAATGATGGCTTTCTTAAGGAATTCCTCTTACACTAATACCTTAGCAGCTGTAAAATACAAGGAAATTGCAACACTAACACACATACACATGTATGTACATTGGGAATCCTCCAGGGATGACCACATCTCTGAAACAACCAACATGAGTAAACCAGCACCTTGGTGATTATGCTCTGCTGTTATGCCAAACACAGCTCTATAGGAGGAGGAAAATTTATTTTGATGAATTGAAAACAAATAATATTCCTTATATACTGTTGATTTTAATCTAAAACTTTCAATTACTGGCAGGTACTGATGGCTTACTTTATATGGCAGAATGGCTCAGAAGCCATAGACAAAATAGGCAGTA
Organism: Syrrhaptes paradoxus; assembly: GCA_013400615.1. NCBI lineage: Eukaryota > Metazoa > Chordata > Aves > Pterocliformes > Pteroclidae > Syrrhaptes > Syrrhaptes paradoxus. Next base: position 32,752 of record VZTO01001943.1, read on the forward strand.
GGGCTGGAATTTCTGATGGAAAAACCTTGTGAAAGGAAACAGTTGTAAATTCAAAAGAAATATCCTTTTGTTAAGTAGGGCTGCCACTAGCCAAAAGCAAAACATGGTGAGCTAAACCACAGAGGGAGAACAGAAGTACTCAGTCTATTACAAAGATTAACACCTGAGGTTAGGTCTCAGTATTTACAGGTCCTGTGAAATGACATTCTTAAAAATTGAAGGCAGAAATAAAGATCCCTTTTGCAATGAAGACCAACATGACTTGCCTAGACATATAATTCAATTTGTTAAAGACCTTAGTATTATCTATAGCATAGGTTCCCACCCCTTAGCAGCTGAGCTTTGCTTGGAAAACCAGTAACATCCCATTCCTGACTAGTCACAGTAGCTCTGGCAAGATTAGGTGAACTGATGTCTATGGAGTACACTAACTACACCAGGTAATGTGTGGAAGGCAGACAGTCCTGTACAAGCTGCTGCTAGGTTCATTCTGGAAGAAAAAAGAATTAATGATTTTCAAATGGCACCTACCTAAAGCTATACAGACATTTTTTGTCACGACAAGCAAATCTGCTGAGATAAAGCTATATGAACTCATAAAGCACAAATGCCTAATATTTCAAAACATCCATACATGAAACAATGTCCTTAAGATTGTAACAAACACTGCATTTCCACTGTCTGTACAAAACTGAATTTATTGCCAGCATTGCAGTAACTGTTTATGAAACCACATTAGCATGCATTGGCTCATGACCTAAGATTTGGGTCAGACTCTAAAGCATGCAGTTAGAGGACAGTAAAACTGACTTATAATTTCAGTTTACTTTGTTTGATTTCAGGTCAGAAAAATCTAGAGGAACTCTACAAATTCAATCAGAATTTCCTTTAGGTTCTTGAGCTTTTTAAAGCCTAAAAATCTAAGCAAGAAACCAAAAGACGTGTGAGAATTTTAAAAAAAAAAATAAAGTGAGAGAAAATGCAAGATCTGGACACAGAGCTTTAACACTGCTCTAACCACTTGTAATTCAATTTATAGGCATCCAGTTTTACCCTCTGATATACGTGGTTTCTTGATCATTATCATTAGTAACACATCAATCATGTAGCCATAAGTATTGTAGGATTTTGGAGAAATGATTCAAAGCATATGCTTTCTTTTGGCATCCATCATTTAGATGCAAGATTCCATACTTAAGACATTGCAGAATAAGTGCCACAAAATGAAAGAGGCTAAAGTATCTTTGGCTTGATGGCATTTGAACAGAAATCATGAAATACGAACTTCTGCACAGAATCAATTATTCTAAACCAGAAGCCAATGAGTGAAATAGGCAAAATCAGGACTGGTGTTAAAATTACGGCACACAATAGTAAAAAATGGGGAAATTGCATATTGGTGTCCTGTCATCAACTTGAACCTTACACCAATATGCCAATATTTTAAAATATTGCAAAAGCTTNGAGATAAATCACCTTAGCCAACCAAGAGAAAAATAGAAAGTACACTGTGATTCTGTAGAAAAACATCTGCCTCCATTTCACTTTTGGCCAAGACTGTTCAGTCCAATGCAATCTCTAGTAAAGTGGAAGGAATAAATTATGTAAATAAGGCCTTCATGGTGTACATGTAATTTCCATTCTAGTGCAGCAAATACAGTTGACCACAAACAGTAAACAGATATCTGCTTCAGAAAATGAGCTTGTAACTTTACTTAAGCAGATAGATTAATTTAATGAGACTCAAATAAATATTAAGTCATGTTTTCAAGTTATTTTCTGTGAATGAGACTTTCGGTCTCTATGCAAAACCATGAATAATGCATATATATAAAAGGAGGAAACAATTTTCTTTTTTTTTTTTAACTGCAAGAACATATCACATTAGTTAAGGAGAATTCTAATGGGAAAGTCTTCAAATCTGAAAAAGCT
>VZTO01001944.1:9228-32687 GCA_013400615.1 Syrrhaptes paradoxus
CCTCTACTCGGCTCTTGTGAGGCCCCATCTGGAGTACTGTGTCCAGGCCTGGGGCCCCCAGCACAGGAAGGACGTGGAGCTCTTGGAACAGGTCCAGAGGAGGGCCACTAAGATGATCAGAGGGCTGGAGCACCTCTCCTATGAAGAAAGGTTGAGGGAACTGGGCTTGTTTAGCTTGGAGAAGAGAAGAAAAAAATGAAATAGTTTTAAAATGTTTATAAACAGAGAGAGGTGATTAAATGGCATGGAAGCATCATTCTCTTTTTTTTCCAAAATATATTTCAGAATATATAAACTCAGATCATATTTGGTTATGCTCATGCATAAATACAAACTATCAAGACTGAAAAAGGGATCCGTTTGTGGAGTTCTTTGCTGATACACGTGTTCTTCATTTTATATTAAACAGAGTACCTAATATATTGTTCCTGATTAGCTGTTTGTTAGAAAACTCTACTGCTTCATGAAGACTTTCTCTGTTTTCTCAGAACCAAATATACTTTGTACATATGCTCCTGGGATTTAACAATCACTATGAGAAGTCAGGATATATGGCACTTCATTCTTTCTGTGAGTACTAACCTAATTTCCCCTTATTAGGAATGCCTTATCAGATTGAGATGGAGTCTAACCTCACCACTGAAACACACCTGTAAGATAATTTAGACTCATATTACTAATAAAAGAGCAAATATTTCCTCCCTAGAAAATTAGCATTTCCATCCATCTCTGAATTAAATTATAGGAGGTAACTCCTCTGCATATCAGATACGCCAGAAAGAGAACTCCTATTGCAGTAAATCTGAAGAAAACCCAGGAGTCACCACTGAGCTAATTGAATCAGGGATGACAGAATCATAAGAGATAAAAACACATTAAACAAATGAGGATATTTTACAATATACTACACGATTTAAAATTCACCTTTTCACAACAGAAGGTGAATCATGTAGCCTGAATATGGATGTTATATTACTAGCAAAGTTTTAGATTTCAAAGTGCAATTAATCTAAGAGGAAACTGCTTTTGAGTAAATGCTGAAAAAAAATAATTTTAAAACCTATATCTTTTCCTTTCTTTTTCTTCCCACTTATAAAAAAATGTTATTATAGCTACATAAAGTATAAAAAATGAACCTAAAATTAAGCTAGACTTTTTGTTAACATGATTTTTTTGATATTTTGAAGGCTGAACTTCCCACCCCATTTTCCCTTATGAGTTTTCATGAACCCATATATTTTTTTGTTACATTTCCATTAGAACGTACCTATACTTTTCAGCCCGTATCCCCCTTCTTTGCTGTCCAATACTGTCACACTTTATGCTGTGGTTACTTTTATCCTTTGGCGTCCTGGCCCAGACTGGCCTTTCATAAAACTCCTATCATGCAGTTTAAGTTCCCCTGCCATCTGCCACCCTAATTGAGTTTTCAGAGTAAACCCCAGATACATGGACAATTCAGGCACGCAGAAGATAGCTTTTTCCCATGCTAGAGACAGACATCTGGGGGGGAAAAAAAACAAACAAACAAACATACCTTTCTCGTCATTCAAGAAGCCCAGTGTTCCTTTGGATCATCACAGTTTTGACTGTTTCATTTCAGGGTGAGAAGAATCACTGGAAGACAGACAATGTGTCAGCAGGGCATTACTGTAGTGAATTGTAGCAAATATCTTGAAGCACTACAATATTCACATGCACTATCCTTAGTTTCATTGTCTCAGCAGACTGGTATTTCCTTTTGGTAGCTAACCCTGAACAGATTGTAAGTAGGAGGACAAAAGGGGAAATTATTTGTCTCACAATTGTGTTTCTCTGAGAGCATCACCCTAGAGATATCTAAATATCAAACCTGCTTCTTTTTTTAGAGGTTAAGTTTCAGGTGTTCCGTCTCTTCTGCTTGGGGAGGGCTTGGCTGTGTAGGGTGGGCAGGTTTTTTTTCCTTTTAACCAATATATTTCATATTACATATACACTAATTGCTGAGGACTTAGGATGTCAGAACTACTGGGAATTAGACTTATTATTCATAGTTCCAAATAGTTGATACATCCTGGTTTTATATGCTTCTAAATTTAATCCAGAAGGAGGCTACAGCTTCACAAGTATTTCATCGTTGCATTTCACTCTCTTCTTAAGAAGCAACAAAGACAGGCAGAATTCTGACTTCTTTACTTCTTATGTCGCATGTTGTTTATATATGTTTACAGACCCATCTAACTACAGAATAAATTAATTTATATTCTTAAAGAGCAAATACAAGGGTAAATAATTATGGTAATAGTTATGGTGTGGTGTTTCTTGGGCACAAGCATAACATATTAGCGCCAGCGTCTGTAGAGGTAAGAACCTGTATTGATGAGAACATAAAGAATTCCAGCCACAAAATTAAGCCTGTGATTGCTCTCCTTCACACATACTTATATCAAAAACAGCAACTTGGAAATAATAGCTATATTATCTCAAAGGTAAGGTACCATAATGTCAGAATATCTTTATATTAATTGTTAGGTGGAGAGAGTAATTAAAGTTAGCATTTCTTTTATCCTTACAGTTATATAAATTAATGATAATTAAAATATATAAAAAAATAAGAATAGAACCATTCTGAAATGGTGTAATTACATGGTAAAGGACTTCAGTGGAACACACTTGTCCTTCTGGGATTTATTCCCAAGTCTTTTATCATGGTATCACATAGGTATCTAGTTCTGTGCCTGCCTATGCAAATTTAATCCAGTTAATAAAAGAATTTAGTTTATTCAGTGATGGATGGCATTTTATTTACTGTGTGCTTGGGGGTGGAGCAATGATCCAGGAAAGACAGCAGTCAAGACTAATATCACCACTACCTGCTGCATGACTTATGGCAGAGCTCAAAATTTTCCAGGAAAGAAACTTTTGGAAGTAGATGATAGATTGCATGAATTCTCCTGGAAAGCTGCCTGAGGAACTCATCCTGTAAACTGAGAATCCCTGCTTCAAAGAGCAGTCCCATTTCTAAAACTATGCATCTTCAGAGTTCTTAAAACCTTCCATCATCTACAAATATAACTACTTCTCTGCTATCCTACCTGCAGACCTGCTTGCAGATGGTCACATGCAGGAGAGTTCATCTGCACCTACAAATTCTTGTGCTGGAGAAGTAGAGGTGTCAGGACTCTGTGTCAATATGAGAAATTTATCTTTCGTTTTGCTCATGTTTGCATAATGTTCAGATAGAGACTGCCCTGGAACATTTGGCAGATAGCTACATACCAGCAGAACAGAAGGAAGATGTTAAGAACTAATGATGCAGTACATTCAATCCTACCTCTTTCCTCAGGTTAGCTTGTGTAGTTTGTAAAGTGGCCACTAAAGAAGCAGGAAAATAAATTTAAATAAAACCCATATACACTCCCTCTTTCCACATGCACTTTATGCTGGCATTAGTAACTCAGGTCATGTAGTCAGGATATTTCTGAGATCTCTTTGAGTAGATTTGGTCAAAAGATATTTTAATGCGATTATGTACATATTTTGAAGGAAATGGCCAATTGTGAATATACTGTTGTGTTGTCCATGCAGCTAAAATAAAAAGCAGCAAGTGAAAAAGGAGGGATGTGTGCATTTCCTTGAGGCTTCACACATCTGAACACACACACACAGAGAACATGAGCATTTGAGGAATAGAAATGAAGCTGGCTGACAAATGAAAGGGAAAATAATGAGTTGGGGTTTACCTTCCAGTCAAAAGAAGACAGAGAAAAAAATAAATAAAGATATATATGACAAGAAAAACAGATTTTTAGATTTTTTTGCCCAGTTCTTTCTAAAGACCCTCAATACAGAAATAAAGACAGAAGTGATTATGTGCCAAGATGCTGAGTTGCAGGTCTGATCCACCTTAAACTGACGATCTAGTCTTTTTAGAGTTTATTCATATTTTACCACTGCAATGCATTCTAAACTGCAGTTTAACTGAAGACTGCACTAACACAGATTTAGAAGCACAGTCACCAAAAGGAAAGAATTTTGGAGCACACTGCCTCCTCCATCACCATATTGAAAAAAAAAATGTACATAAAGTCTGTTTTCAGATTTGGCGATACTGATCTAGCTAAAAATACTGTATCATATAGCTATTGTCTAAACTAACCAGTATGTGCAAAATATTTTTTGCATAAATTTTGGAAACCAAGCTTTTAGAGTTAATTGTTAAAAATGAAATAATATATTGTTCCTTGCTAATTTACTTCCTTTATTTAATACGTTATTTTAATGTAGCAGGTTAGACCTTAAATTAGTATACAAATATGGGTATTATCACAAACATCCTGTTATTTAATTTGTAATACTAGGAACACATGCTGGTATTTCCATATAAGCCATGAGATTCAGTTTGTAAATATTTTAGAAAAAAAAATAAAGCAAGCTTGAACAACACTGAAGTGAATAATCAACCTTCCCTTTATATAATAGTGTTCTAACATTATTTTTAGCGCATTCTGTGAATTTAAGATTCAAACCACACTTTCCCTGATTCAATTTACAGACCCATCTAAGGACTGAAGTTTATACCACTTCTTCATCACAAGCCTGTGTCAGAATCACACCACTTGGTTTTGCTCAGTAGAGACTCTTATGAAAACTTACAAACCCATTTCCTTTTGCCAGAAACATCTTCCCTGTGTTCAGTCTTGACACCTTCTAAAAATATTTAAAAGCAAAATAGTATGTTGAACGTACTTGATAATGCCTTTGAGAAACTTATCTCTACTGAAGGGAAGACACGACTGTGATACAAACACAGAAAGTAAAAGAGAAGGAACACAAACAACATTTCCTCTGAAAATGCCTAAATTATCTTTTCCATTGCTTAGGCTCTCCCAGGAGTAGCTTAGACACTTGTATCCACCACTCATCAGCAAAAAAAATTACTACAGTATAAAGCTGTCTACCTGCCTGCATTGCTAGACTTGTGTTGCAAACCTTCTCTTCCCCCATCTCCCTGCTCCAGAATAGAGACTAAGATAAAAACAGAGGGAAAACACAGGAAAAATCCACCTGTATGAAAGTTTGGTCTCAGCTGCATGAACACAAATGAGTTAACTGAGTTGAGAAATAAGCAAGTGACAGAAGTCAAGAAAAAAACACAGAGAAAGTCAGGCTCAGAAAGAGTAACATTACCCTTCAGATAAGCTGAAACAACTCTCAGCACTACAAGTCAGTGACACTGTGATTTTAAAGACCTCCTCTGGCACAGAAAAACAATGTCAAAACAGAAGGACATGCTAAGAGAAGAAGGAGCATACTAACACTAAACCAGGTGTGCTCTAACTGTCCCCTTGGTGCTTAAGGTGATACAGAAATAAAATTCAGAAATGTTAATGAACCATTTACAGTTAGTCTAAGCTATAATATTCTATAATAGTCTTCACCAATTTAAAATAAATTACAATATTTAAACTTGGCATATACCTTTACGCTATTCAAATTTCAGATATTAATATGGGCCTGTGCTCTCAAATTCTTTACTGACTGTCCTTTATTGTGTATTCAGGTGAAGCTGTCATTGATTTCAGCAGGACAGAGAAAGGACTGAGGTATTCTTACCTCTTATTGACTTCCACTTTCTGTTCTTGCCGAAGCAAGACTTCAGGCTTTGGTTTATTAAAACTGCTCTACTAATGCACAGGAATGTGTTAGAAGCTTAGAGCAAGAATTACTGTATGAAATTATGAGGCTTATGTTATACAGGAGGTCAGACTAAATTATCATAATGGTCTCTTCTGGGTCTTAAAATCTATGAATAATCGGTATCGCCATGCTTGCATAGACTGTTACTTCATCTAGTCATCATCATATTTCCAGTAGAGGCTAGCACCTGAGATTTCAGTGGAAATCTAATTCCCTTTCACCCTTCTAATGTAACTAGATAACTACAAGAGGGAAGAAAATTTTCTTCCCAACTCTTGTAGGCTATTGTGCTATAAATGAAAGTAAAATACTTGTTTCCTTTCTGCTGTTAATGTTTTAACTCATTAAAAATGTATCATTACTGTGCTTCATAAGTTATTAACACATGCATCTGCATCCAGTAACCATTTAGTTGATACTAGTGGGGCATTTATGGACCAAGCTTATTTGGGAGTTTTGTGATGGAGGAAAATTTTTAGCAGTGAAGTAGCCAAGAAAAGCTCATCCAAAGTTCATATAACCCTTCCACAAACCATATTAGAGCACAGCTGCACAGAAATGGCAGCCTGAATCTGAAGGGTATCTTCCCTGGTGTATCACAGTGTCAGGAAAGCCTATACCAAGTACGAATGCACAGCTTTGCTATAAATATTTGTGTACTCAAGGATTTTTAAATTTTCACTCTATTGTTGGAACGATGCCATATCATACCCTCAAGATAAAGTATAAAAGAGCCACATGCTGTAATGAACTTTAGCATTTACAAAAATGCAAAAATGGTAGTGATACAGTGAGATTCATGCCTATTAAAATGGCATGAAAATAAAAATATTCCCCTTACATGGCTAGGAAAATCTATGAAATGAACTACCAGATTAGTCAGTGAAACAGGGAGAGAAATAATCAGCCAAATTAAACACAACATCTTCACCTCAGCTGCATCCTTCTACCATTTGTTCAAGACAAATTCAGGATGGGCAATTAGATATGCAAAGCCCTTAGTTAATTTTCTCAGCAATGTCTTAACCCCAGGAATTAAAAAAGATATGAATCAGGCAAACTTGTTCAAACTGCACAACCTCAAACATCAGAGCTGTGGTGTAGCAGTTCCTGTTTTTTTTCTGCATGGAGCCTTCTTAAAGTACCCCATCTGCTCAAACCACTGCTGCTGTGTGAGGGCAAGTCTCTATGGTACAGAAGGAAACTGTACCACATGTTCTCTGTTAGAAACTCTATTTTTGTTATTCTTTGCTTTCCGATTTCTCATAACACAGTACTATTCAGAGCAAAAGTGTTCTCCTTACATCTAGAATGCAACCTTTGAGTACAGTTGAAATTGTTGCACTCACTTAACTACCATTATTGTTGGATCCACTGAAAAATCCATGATCTGGAAACCACAGCTAAACACAGCTATCAGGTGTCAGGAAATATAATTGGACTGACACCTGCACACAAAAAAGGACTGGAAGGTAGGGATAAGACAAAGGAAGCCATCTGGACAGGGAGAGCCATTTTGTTCTTTATATACAAGCACACCAACAATTCCTCAGTGCCTAAAGTTTGGTGAGATCTGACTTCTAACTTCTAAACCACATGTTTATATTTTCGCACAAAGAAAACCTCTCATTTCTATAGGATCTGCAGAGCTGTACTAGGAGCCAGCTCTGAGAATTCATGAGGCCACAGGCTCTTTAACACATTTCTGTTTCTCTCTGTGTACCTCTCAATGCAGGGTAAGGGGTTCTAACCATGCCTTTCATTTGTGTGGTTATGATAAAAGTAAGAGAATATCACAGGAAAACATATTTATGAACCTAAAACTACATTTCATTAACCTTCAATAATATATGCACTTTTCCTGTTCCAAATGTTGGCTTGTATCGTCCAATTACTTATTTTTGCCAAAAGAGTTCTGAAGCTAAACATTTTTCTTCAGATGTTAACAATAGTAAAATGTCTCATTTTTTCCCAAAATCTATTAAGAAGTGTGAAATTACAACAATTTAAATGGACAGATTTGACAGGCTCTCTTTTGTTTCTCCTTGGACTGTACAATGCATATAAAATTTGGTTTACCTATCTGAAAAAAGGAATGTAGTGTGTATGTGTGTGTGTATAATTTCTCTAACTGATACATATTCTAATAATGATTTAAGATCTTTTTGGAACTTGTATTGTAAAGATTGGTTGTGAATCATAATTATTTTTATATTTTGAAAAAATATATATGAAAGCATCATATTTTCTCTGTATACACATATGTATGAAAATATACATATATACTGGCACAGTACACACAGTCACACAAATGAAATCCATATTTCTACAACCTCCTTGACAGAGCCCAGAAGAAAGTATAGGTTTACTAAAACTGAACATATTTAAAAGTTATTTAATAGCAATGTATACGGTTGGAGTATTGATAGGTTAATGTGTTTTAGCATGAAAAGCCCCCTACCAATATTCAAGACATAAAATAGAAGCACCTACTCTTTCCAACGGCAAGAGAAGTAATTCTGTGTTCCAGTACACCCAAACTGAACTAGACCACTTCACCGCAAAGCACCTCTGAAATTATCCCCTCTAACAAGTGTGTACAATTAGTCATTGACCTGATCATGTTAGAAATCCATATGTGCTAATGGAGGAAAAAGACTGGGATTTAGCTGGGGAAGTGAGGGACGTGGCCAAGAAAGCACAGCTGCGTGAAATATGTAACAAGGAGCCTTCGACTCTTCTGGAAACCACAGAATCAGTGTGGTTTCTTTTTGCTTTCAGCCCAGCATTCTGGGAGAGCTGCCAAAAGCAAAAAGAATGGTAGGATGATAGTGAGGCTGACTGGAAAGGAGGAAGACATTTAAAATAAAAGGGGTTTTCTCTCTGAGAGGGAAATCTGCAGAGCACATAACCTGCTGGTAGGGTCATCAAATGACGAAGGAATTTCTTGGGCCAATAGCACCTCTCTGCCCAGATGGAAACTGGGGAAATGATCCCATTTCCTCCCCAGTAAACAATGTCCAGAATTGTTGATTTTCTGGGCTCTGTCCTGGAACCAGGATCTGGCAAAAAATAATGTTGGAGAGGAAAAGCTTGGAATAAGGGTCTGGAATAAAGATAGACTAGTGTTGGAAGGAGTACTTCAGGAAAATAAACTGCAACAAACTGAATTTGGGGTGAACAGCTGCATCATAGTGGATTATGGAGACTCAGATGGGATGTGTAATGGACAGACCTTAGACTGCTGAAAAGGGGGTGCACTGCTCTGAATACACAACCCGTGTTAGAGGACACAAACCACTTCATGGAAAAGAAGGAGCTGTGAGAAACAGATGTTGATGATTAAACACTCAGGGAGGCTGTATCTCCAAAACCAGTCCAAATGAAATCTGCATAACTGAATTAACCACCATAAGACAGGTGATTATTTCAAGTAGACATTTGTCTACTGCAATGGCGTCATTCAGCTGGAGGGAGGGCAAAGTGCCTGAAACAAACTCAGCAAGACACAAGCCATAAGACTACTGCCACTTCTACAGCACTTCTCTTCCCAAACAGCACACTGAGAAGGTACTGTAATTCTAAACTAAGCCATTTTATTTGGGCTCTCCTGGAACCAATATCTGGCCAAAAATAAATGTTATTAAGCAGTCATGCTGTTATGTCTATTAAAGAGGTTATTAGATTCTAGAAGGCAATTTAGAAAACACAGTAAATGTTAATTTGTTTTATATTTTTATACATATGGAGGGAAAAGGGGTTTTTTTCATTTTATTTTTTGTTTAATTTCTTACTCCCAAACCAAGGGCTGAATCACAGCTCTGTAAAAAATTGTGCAGCACTGTTAAGATTGAATCTACAAACTCTATTCCAGAAGCACTTAGTAGGTGCATAAATCAATTTTTTCTCTTAAACAAAAACAACCTTTTGTGCTTCACTTGCAGAAATCACATTTAAATAAATTCTGCAGAGCAGGATTTGGAGAAGAATTCAGCTGCTTATAAACACAATAAATATTTTTAAATAAAAAAATTAAAAGTACATTTGATTTACTAATACCGTATAGACCAGAGGTACTCTTTGAAGAAAAAGGCAAATACTTTTTATACAATAATTTTTAAATAACCATACCTAAAAAACGTGCCAGAATTCTGATTTTTCAAATGCAGATGCTGGAAGCATGTGAGTAGGGAAAAAAAATCTACTAACTTTAGAGAAATAACTCTGATACAAAATAAACTTCACATTAAGGAAATCAATCGCTGTACCTTTATACCTGATATTAAAAATGCTCATAAGAAATTCTACTCATTCATATTTTCTAATAGTTGTACCTCTGTGGCAGCACCATTCGGAGCAGAACTGCTGGCAGGGAAGAGGAAAGTAGGATGGACCTGCAGGTGACCTTGAAGATGGGGGCTTTTGTCAGTCAAGTGCTTCTGACAATCCTTCTTTGATATGAAAGGTCTCTAAAACCACAAGGCTCTCCTTTGCTATAGTGTTTGTCAGAGCAAATTCTGAACACATGCTTTTAGCAGTTACATTGCCTAAATTAATAAAATATTTCTTTAAAAATTAAAACTTTCTTAGTCCCGAGAATGCAAGGCTCTACTAATTTGAGTCACCAATCTCAGCTATTTATTTCCAATTGTACAACAACTGGCAGTGCTCTTATCTTTACTTAATTAGCTTTGATTTCTAATGTTAAGTTCCTGCATTAGATTAAAAAGGCCATGGTAAGCCACAAGTTGTCTGTAAACAAGATGGTCTGTTGTGAAAGGTTCGTATTCAAATGCACACTGTTGATGACTAGGAAAGCTATGGGTAATCAAGGTTGTAAATCTGTCATCGTGACATACAAGTAGCGCTTAGCACCACACTTAGTACAAGGGCAAATACGAAAGTGGGAAACTTGAAGATGAGTATTGTGAAGAAAACAAGCAAATAATTCCAAACACTAATTGGAGAGCTCTGGTTAGTTTTGGGGAGCTTAACCATGCACCTGAAAATTACCAACTTGGATTCACTACACGTACCAAAATATTCTGCGATAGACCATTTGTCTGTTGAGAATCACTGTTAAAATTGATACTGCTAGATAATTATCTCATCAGAATGAGCAAGCGTTTGAGTTGGACAGATTGGACAGTTATTGAAAGGTATTTTGTGTCTGAAAATCTTTACAAATGGAAAGAGTGAATTTGATATGGTATTCATGAGTCCTTTTTATTTATGACATATGCACACCTGGGCTGGGAGAATTTTGCTGTTTCCTTCATTTTCGTGCTTGAGATAGCTGCTATCTTCTTCTGCCAATCCTACTAGCTTTTAAAGATATGGATACTTATTCCCAGATTGCTCAACAGACTGATTTGACATTAATTAGAGTTTCTGCAATATAGATAGAGCTGAGTAGGGGTTGGCCAGTACATGCCACATAATTGCATTTATACATTTATGTGAAGTCATGTTCAGTGGTTGAATGAACCACACAGTATATCCTCTGTTAATAAAATAGAGAAAACTGAGATTTGTGCAGAGTAAAAACCTGTTGTTCACCAGCATGCTGCTATATTTTATTACCTGCCTTTCACAAAAGATGTTACGAATTTGTATATCATGACAGCAGTGAAAATTCTAACAGTAATACCCAATGAATCAATCTGCTAAAGCTGAAGTTTTATGACAACACAAGAATTACCTGTAGTAAGGTAAATCACTGAGAAAGACAGAATTACTGGGATCTAATAAAGTGCTTTAATGTCAATCTACCTCTGGCTACCATACCTTTTGCGGGTATTCTCTAGTCTTATTTTACTTCCAGCATCTTTCAGTTGCTTCCCAAGTTCACATGGGACTTTTTGCTCCCCATCCAGAAGCAGTAAAAAGTATCAAACAGCAATAACACAAAGTACTTACACAAGAACAAACAAACAAAAACATTAAATAAAAGATCCGTTCTCCTATTTATCATATATTATCTGCACACACACAGGAAGAAATTACTATGGAGTAAATGCTGAAAACTCCCGATGAAGAGTATTTCACACGTCAACTAATTTTACTAATTTCAGTGTGAATGAAGGTCACAGTCTCAGTCTAATTTTTTTTGCTATTGTTATGTCACATAGTCAGTTTTACCAAAAACTTGTATGATAGTGTGCTCATATTGTTCTTTGTTCCAAATTAGTTGTCCCTTAATAACTCTGCAAGCAAAAGAGTAGGAGGAAGCTATAAGTGATTTTTGCATTTGCAGCATTGTAGACAGAAAGAAGTTCATCAACCATTCTCTACCCAGCTTTTGATTTACTTGAGAAGAGGAACGGACATACCTGGGCTTAAAATAAAAATGCCAGCATGATTTCATAGAATCATACAATGGCCTGGGCTGGAAAGGACTTCAAGGATCATCAAGTTCCAAGCGCCCTGCCATGGGCAGGGACACCCTCCACTAGACCAGGTTGCTCAAAGCCTCATCCAGCCTGGCCTTGAACACCTCCAGGGATGGGGCATCCACAGCTTCCCTGGGCAACTTGTTCTAATGCCTCACCACCCTCACAGTGAAAAATTTCTTCCTAATGTCTAGTCTAAATTTACCCTCTTTTAGCTTATACCCGTTACCCCTTGTTCTCTCACTACACTCCCTGATAAAGAGTGCCTCCCCATCTCTCCTGTAGGCCCCCTTCAGGTACTGGAAGGCTGCTATTAAGTCTCCTCGGAGCCTTCTCTTCTCCAGGCTGAACAACCCCAACTCTTTCAGCCTGTCCTCATAGGGGAGGTGCTCCAGCCCTCTGATTAATTTTGTGGCTCTCCTCTGGACTCTCTCCAACAGGTCCATGTCTTTTTTATGTTGGGGGCCCCACATCTGAACACAGTACTCCAGGTGGGGTCTCTCGAGAGCAGAGTAGAGGGGGAGAATCACCTCCTTTGACCTTCTGCTAATGCTGCTTTTGATGCAGCCCAGGACACGGTTGGCTTTCTGGGCTGCAAGCGCACACTGCCAGCTCATGTTGAGCTTTTCATCCACCAGTACCCCCAAGTACTTCTCCTCAGAGCTGCTCTCTATCCATTCTCCGCCCAGCCTGTATTTGTGCTTGGGATTGCCTCAACCCATGTTCAGGTCCTTGCACTTGGCCTTGTTAAATTTCATGAGGTTTGCACAGGCCCACCTCTCCAGCCTGTCCAGGTCCCTCTGGATGGCATTGCTTCCCTCCAGTGTGTCCACCACACCACACAGCTTGGTGTCATCAGCAAACTTGCTGAGGGTGCACTCCATCCCACTGTCCATGTCTCCAACAAAGATGCTAAACAGCACTGGTCCCAGTACTGACCCCTGTGGAACACCACTTGTCACCAGTCTCCACTTGGACATTGAGCCGTTGACCACAACTCTTTGAGTGCGGCCATCTAGCCAGTTCCTTATCCAGTGAGTGTTCCTTCTGTCAAATCCATGGCCCTCCAATTTAGGGACAAGGATGTCATGTAGAACTGTGTCAAAGGCTTTGCACAAGTCCAGGTAGAAGATGTCAGTTGCCCTTCCTCTATCCACCAGCGCCGTGGCTCTGTCGTTGAGTACCACATGCCACTCACACAATTGCAGGATTGGTCTCTCTGTGGAAAGACTTGACATTGAAATATTGTGAATAAATACTTCTTCAGTGAGTCAGTTTTAACTGTCTCTGATGATTCAGTACCTTGATGGATATGTACAGAACAAGAAACAGGTCAAAGTCAAAATAGGTCTGTTCCCAGGAAAGACTCCTTCATGGACAGGGGAGCATGAATTTCTTCAGACCAAATAAACATATAAGATTTCCACCATATTGAGTATCTAAACTAATCACATTCTAATTTTTGTGCCCATTTCTAAAAGCAGTGGTGTCGTAGGCTCAGCTCTTGGGACAACCGTACTGAGATTAATCCTTTAAACAAATTATCTCAGATCTGACCATTCAATGATCAGGTGTTCCTGTCTCTGCACATCTGTCTGAGGAAGGTACTTTATTATCACCAAATGTCATCTTAGCCTATTCTAAGACTCTGACTGTACTTAAATGATACTGGTGTTTACAGTGTAGTTGCATCCCTAAGACAGCTGCAAAAGGGTGACAGGACAGATCAAAGCTCCATGGAAGTTTGTCAGGTAATGTTCCTAATCACAGTCTATTAAAAGAAACAAAATCCTGTCTGACTCATGGAGCAAGTGACCTGTAAATGATGCAGCCTCATGAACTCTATGGACAGTTCTCTGTTTGCCACACACCTTTTGCTTCAGAAAATTTAGGTCAAATAGCTTTTCAATTTTTTTCTAGCAGATTAAATTGGGTCATGTTCCTAGAGAAGTGGGTCATTTTTCCCTGTAAATAAACAGTTTCATGCCTGCACATCTTTAGTTCAAAGGCTCTATTGTTTGTAGTCAAAACTGCACAATTCTTTTGCTTAGCCAAGAGGCAGTGATTTTTTTTTTCCAAAGGGCAGTCTTTAGCCTGACCCAGTAAGACACATGATGTTTTTCACTATGTGACAGTGAAAAGTGTCCCTTTTCTGTCTTCCCATCAAAACACTGACTGGGGACAAAACCCTTAGCCAGTATTGATTGATTTGCTCCACTGACTTCAACACAGCTGTTCTGATTTATATCAAGTGGGAATCCATGCTAAAAAAGATCAGTGTCCAGTGCACAAACATCAAAAAGTTTTTGCCAATTTTCTAACACACCACAAAAGATTTTTTTTCTCATGTTTGTTCAGGTGGAAATAAGGGCGTTTAGGAGGAGAACATGGCCCAACTCTCTGACAGGGTATACTACCTGTAAAGGTTCAAGCCAAACAGATGATTCAGCAGGCAAGACTTAGTTGAATTATACAGGATGGTTCAGTTAGTTGTTAGAACAAAAAAAAAAAAAGTAATAATGATATAATCTTCTCTCCTAGTTTTCAATATTTAGGCTTATTAATCAGTGTTATAATTTGTGTCATAATGAATGAAAACATTAGAACTCTCATATTGCTTAGACAAGTTTCCAAAGAATTGTATACTTATCTAACGTCCATAAATACAGCCAGCCATTTAAAGTTCACATATGAGAGTATAATGTAAGGTCGTTCTTAATCAAACTTTTCCACAATCCTTTGTGTTCTTTTTCACAATTCTCTTCTAATATCTAATATCTACAACAAGCTTATCTCTGTGTTGTTAGTTTTCACTGGACGTCTCACAGAAAATACAAGGATGAAAAGATTATTTTTTTGGAACTCATTATTTTGTTGCTCTCAAAATGACATTATGTGCACATGCCTAATGAAACCCAGAAAAATCGACTCTCTTTACAAGTTAAATTCCTCTTCATTATTATTTCTTCATTATAAAAAGAGGAATGAGTTCACTTCAAATATAAACACTTGAGTTTATTACTATCTCAAATTTCAGCAAAGATAGGCAAGTTAAGCATTTTAAAAGAGCATAAGTTTTTGAAGAAATAATTTTTTTATCATAAGGATAATGTTTATTAATTTTGTTTTGTGGAAAATCTAGTCCCACATTATTGATGTAATTTACATTTCAACTCCTGTACTATTTCTTATGCTTCAGGAAAGACTATATAATATATATTATGTGTAACAGCAACAGACATAAATGTTATTCTTACTCTCTAGTTACAAATTTAGTCTAGTTTTAATGTCCGATAGAATTTCTTATTTATGAGAGGCTCATGGTCCTTCAAACCTGATTTTCTGAGGGTTTTGGAATAAAGTCTTTGAAAAAAGACATACTTGCTTTGGAAAGTCCTTTCAATATGTCCTAGAATGTCCTAGCTTCAGAGATACTCCAGAGGTAACTCGCCATATTTTTAAGAGAAATAAAAACTACATTTAGATTTGACAGCATTTCAAGGTTTGCTAAGATTTTGTCATAGGTATCTTGGTATCTTTGGCCATATGGACAATTAAAAAAATGCTATGGTTGAAATGTTTTCTAAATGAATTTGAAAAAAATTTCCAGTAACTGCATGTATCTCTTCAGCCATTTTACTTTTACATTTTTTTTCAGCTGCTGTAATGAACATCAACACAATAACTAACGAGTGAATCTCTGTTTCTGAAAGGCTTCTGAAGAGAAACAAAACTAAAATTCAGTTTTATTCTTTGTCAAAAGAAGATTGTAAAAGAATAATAAAATATTCATTCTAACTTTAAATGAGTAATTGTGTTCTTTTCAGATTGTTTTTACGATGCTGATGATCTTATTCTGGAAATTTTTATTCCATTTACTTACATGTGAAAGAGAAAAGGTGGCAATGTCTATCAATATAAGTAGATTGTGTGGATTAAATTGAAAGGGAGTAATTCTTCAAGAGGATCACAGCACATCCTGCAAAGGTCCATACTGTGCAGCCTCAGGTGATCATCCACAAATGTAGACCAGGGCAGCTGCATGCTCAGATGAGGTCCTTGACAAGCATTTTTCATGTCATACCTTTGTTCACTTCAAAAACATGGTTCTGTATTAGTATACAATGGATTTTGCAGTTTTCTCGTAATAGCATTGAACATTTTTATATCATGGCTAGATTACACAGCAGATATGGCATAAACTAAATTAGCCAAAGAAAACAGATCTCATTCCAAAAGTATACGAATGACCATTTTTACCTGAAAAAGTCGTATTGGTCAGCACCAATATGAAAGAAGCAGAAATAAAAATCTGCACATAAAAAAAAAGACAGAGAGTGAATCTGCACAATCCCAAAGGCCAGCACTAGGTTTTTTTCCAAACTTAGGAGTTATATGCATCTGTTCACCTAGCAACTAGGAGATTGAAAAAAGGACTGGTATAAAGATACCAGCTCTGCAACTGGATGCAGTGAAACAGAATGTAAATAAAACAGATGAAGGAAATACAAAGATAAAATGTACCAAAAAGAGAACCCAAAATGTGGCCAAAATTTGCTTCTGTTTTTTGGTGGTGATTTATCAAAAAGAGAAATATAAATTATGAGAGTCTCTTCAGAATGGAAGTAGCTAGAAATGAAAAAACATATTAGTGGGAGAGAAGAGAGCTAAAAAGGAGGACTGAATTAGAGATACGTACAAAACCCTGAAAAGAAGTTCTCAGAGTTCTTCATAAATGGTGGATAACATGTGACAGGAACAAACAGGTATGGCACCACATATGCAAAAAGATAAACTATTACTTTGTTTTCCCTTGTGCTTTCAAAGCTAGAAGAAAGGTAATAAAGTAGTCTCAGGCTATGAGAAAAGGAAGAGGAAAAAACAGTAGGAGAATTATACAAAAAATTATCAACAAAGCAAGAAGAGATTAAGGTTTCGAAGGAGCAGACTGAGATGAACCCACAAGCAAGGAACAAAACTTTCTAGAGGTCAGGGTAGGAGACAAGAATATTGCTGGCAACCTAAGAAATTTAAGAGCTGGTGTAGGAGAGTTCTGGTAACTATGTAACTACATTCTCAATTCTGAAAACACAGCAGGACTATCCACCAGTTTTGTTAACATTTGTGAGGTTTATGCCCCTATCAACACTGTACAGCCCAGTGTCAACCAAGACTACTATTAACCAAAAAGAATTTATGAAAATAATACTAAATCTCTGTTTAACAGCTGTCATAAAATTTATTTTAATAGTACTTTTAGTCAACAGTCTTATCATGCTTTTACCAACAGTGTGATCTATATGAGCATTATATCTAGCCTACAATTTCACCCACCACTTCAAAAGCTTCATAAATCATCAACTTTTATAACTTCTTGATTACCTCCTAATGTTCATACAAAACAAGGATAAAAACAAAAATCACCCTCTGATGAAAGCATGCTGAGCACTTGAAAAACTTTTATTAAATGATATCCAGTTAGCAACACCCTGTCGGGCCATCACTGTGTAGTGATGATTATGGAGTGCTCTTTCGCATAAACTGAATAAATCTCATAAATTGTTGATGGAGGTGCTTTAAAATATCAGCTATTGACCAACTTTACCCCAGCTACAGAAGAGAATTGATTTAGTTTGCCTCTCTTCTAAGAAATCTAATCCCTAGCCTGGGGCTTGGGGATTGTATAGCAAACAGATCAATCCTATGTAGTTTCAAGGGCTGGAGAAAACTGTTCACTTCATGTCTGGGTTTCCTGAAAGGTCTGCATCTTGCTACCTGATTTAGTGGTGCTTGCCCACAATATGACAAGAAAGGAGGATGAGAGTAACCCATCTTTAACATCAAAGAGAGTTCAGATAGGAATGATTAAAGCTAAAATTGTCAGGCCAGTTTTTATGATGAAGATGGGTCTTCGGCAGATGTGTAATTGAATTCCAGTTCCACTCTAGCCCAAATTCTCCCTGTCCCTTTCCTGCACTGACTGCTACAGGGAGTGTGCAAAGACAACAGGCAGTGCTGCACATGACACATGTGATCTCAATGCACACAGACAGGCTTCTTGGGCAGCGCAGCTACCCCCAGATTACAACCTGAGGACAGAACGAAAATAAAACATCATTGTTTCTATGACCAGAAATATTGTTGTTCCACCTCTACAAGGTTTGCATTATAGATTTGTTCCAGAATACTTTCTGAACTAGCAAAGATATGGGAAATATTTTTGTTCGCTCACAGCTTTCAGTGAATTAAAAATGCTACCAGCATTTTATACCAGTTCCTGTTAGACCTTAAAAAAATTATTTTTTGACACTTTTTAATCTCTAGTGCAAATGAAAAACTGAAATGCCTCTAGAGCTCTTCATGCTGTTATACCTCTGTCTTTCACTCCTTTGTAATACTCATTTAATATACTCTGTCACCATACTGGAAAAAAATCCTTTGAAAAATACTACTAAAAAATTTTTTCTGTGACAAGATAACTAAAAAAACCAGGGGAATTTAACTGCAGTAAGTAGTCTTATATGTCATCAAAGTTGTCCTTGCAATAACATGACACCTTACATTTGGGTAACATCTCAGGAATACAGAAGGAAGGCCCTTAATAGCTACAAAGTCATGTAACAAACACTGTCGGCTTCCTTGAGACTACCAGTGCATTTTAAGTTAATAGGCTTGTAAATGAGACAAGGCAAAAATACGGAATTTTTCTAATACCTGACTGGATTGTCTGATGAGCACTGAGGCAGGCACTTAGGGACATCTATAAAATGCTTGCGTGGAATTGTTTTCCTTACAATACAATCCAGAAAAGTCAGCTTATCCACTGTAAAGTCTCCCATGTGAGGCAATGAGAAACACCTTAATAAATCTCCAAATGAATGAGATGTGCATTGAAGCCTCTCATGGCTGTTCATTGATCCAGACCTGGCATTGCCTAGAGACTTATGACTCCTGTCTCACCCAGCTTGTGATTTTCCTTTTGCTCTCATCTTACTACAGACGGTTGAAATAGACTTGAATTCAGCAGCCTTTCAGGCCTATGGGCACACAGGGCCATAATTTTCATTATTAACTTCAGTTTCACTCTATGTAGAAACTATTGATCCTACTTGAAACTCTTACAGAAGTAACACAGTCTGGTACTGTAATGTGGTTCTTTCACTCAGATAACATTTATAAACAAAGTGGCATCTCCAGTGTTACATTGTCTGATTCATTATTTCTACATCTACATCAAAGGAGTTCTTGTTTAATCAAAACAATTCATAGCTGGCAAAGGTCTTTGGCTTCTTTCCTCGCAGGCAGTTTAACATCCAGAAACTCAGAATCCCCACTAGAATATACTGGGAAAGGAAAGAAAACCAGCTCTATATTTCTTCAGCAGTTCCCTGCTGAGGGAGTAACCCAACAAACTATTAGTTTTAAATTTTCTGTACTCCTTGAGCTGGGTCTACCTCCCACCTGGGGATTAATCCCTCTTCTCCTTCATAAATATTAACCAGCTGGCTTAGGAAGGCCTTGCAAGGCCTGGAAGGGCACACTACGAAAGAGCTGCCCTGTCACGTTTGGGAAGCACAGAGTACTCCCCTGTGAAGCTTGCTCTCTCTGTGCTCTTCTTTCAGAAACTACCGTTAATGCCATGTGAGAGACTGTAAAGGATTAAATTGACTGCAAGTTAGTAAACTATGTTGTGAATGGACACTAAGGGAAAGATTCTCACATAGCCACACAGTTACACTGTTAACAGAAACAGAAAACAAATGTTTTACTGACTTGAAGGCAAACGAGTCTGATTCTGAATATACAGAAGGAATAAAGACAAGGTACAGAAGGAATAAAGACAAGGTACAAAAGGCATCAGCCATTTTTCGTAGTACAACTGGGCTCAAGGAGAAAGCATAACGAGGGAACAGAGGCAGAAAGCATATTCTTCCAAGCTCACTTCTGCCAAAGGAACAGCATGCTGTTTGCCATGGAAATGCTGCACTTCCTTTCCTCCTTTCTTAGCAAGACTTCTTTTTATTTCTTTATATATGTCTATTATGCACTACATCTAAGGCATATTTCCTCAGCTATTTCTTCATTTCTATGACTAGTCTCTTTTATCCTTGGAGAGGCCATAATATCAAGTTCCTAGCAGGATCACAGACAAGGTTTCAGGTTTAACAAGAGGCCCAGGCATACGGGGAGAACACAAATATACCTGCTACAGTTTTGTTACTGCTTGTCACATGTCAGGTCAGCCTTTCTGTTCCTTGTAGGAACATGGGAGGAAGAGAAGCCCGAAAGCTTTCAGTGTGCCTGCAATACAGGAGCAAGACGATCCAAGTCTTCAGTTTGCTAAAATGCAGCCAAAATTTGTCTAATAATTTACAGCTAGGTAGTTGACAAACCCTGAAAAGATGGATTTTGCCAATGCAAAAGGTAATAGCTAATCCACTTTTTACTAGTATCATCCATACCAAATAAGGAGTTCTTCTTTCCTACTACACCTACCCTCAATAAACTAGTTTACATCCAGCATCGGTTTTAAGAGTTTCTAATGGAAAAAAACCAAACAAACAAAAAACAACAACAAAAAAAACAGAATTAAACTTCAGAAAAAAAAAACTAACACAGTGCACTATATAGTCTAACTTAAAATTTCTCAGTGTCAAATACTGAGCTTCTGAAAACATACGCTTTTTTTCTTCTCAGCATTTGAATATGAACCAAACTCTTTGGAAAATGTATAAGGATATTACTTTTCCAAAGCATTAATCAGTTCTTGTTAACAACATTCATCTAATGAGCCACACTGGAAGTGATATTTTGTCTGAATGCTCTTGCCTTAATACCTGCACTGAGCATTCCCTCTCTGCTTTGCACCAGCTGGTTCAAAATTAGCACATGCCTGCTTACACTTCACAATTTTTCAAAGCTGTTCACAGACTTCTGTATACGCATATAACCTCCATTAACAGGTAACAATGTATGCAAGTACCTCCTACACACTCTTTGGTAAGATGCTTCCCTCTTTAACTGAAGGAGAAGAGGAGGATTGTTGTGACAAGAAAAAAAAATGAACAAACAAAAAAAGGAAATTTGGGTGATGCTGTGTTTCATATATAAGAGAGGTATGGGTAACATAGCTTACGTACACAATACAGATGTACAGATGAAAGTTTCCCCAAAGTTATTAATGCTTTGAGTATGGGCCAAGGAAGTTTGTGTCTGAACTGCCTCAATACTCAGAAATTTTAGAATCAATAGTTTGGGACTGGCCCATTTTCTTTTAGCACCTAGTTTATAGGCACAGTGTCACACCACAAACAGGATGTCACTACACACTCACACCTTTCAGAAATAAGTGTAAAGACAGAAAAAGTAGTCCTCCAATGCCCATGTAGTAATATTTAACTGTGGGGTTTTCTGTTTCTTAATGTTTTCTTGACATGTTTTCTTTTTCCCAAAATTACTCAGAGATGGTCATTTTATCAAGTAAGCTCTGCTTTATCAGACTTGCAGATAATAACCTGTAAATATAGCCTTAGGTGTTTTGATCTGTTACACCTCTTATTCTTACAGCCTGGTGAGAGTGCTAAGGTGAAACCATTATCTGCAAAGGTGTCAGGTCAGTGCAGAACTGAAAAAGAACCTTGTAGCAGAGAAATGTGATGCTCAGTCACAAGAAATGCTTTTAATGTGCATGATATTTGTCCCCTGGATTCATAATGGGAACAAGGCTAACAATTCCTAGACATTGCAGAAACTCTCTCCAGTTTAATTCATTTCAGAGAACTTGTTCAGTGGGGAACAAAACATTTTCTCAGTCTTTGCATGGAACAGTACAAGGGAAAAAAGAAAAAAACAAAAAAACTGAAACACAGCCTTAAATGTCAATACTCCCATCTTGTGGATCATGAAGAAAATGCATGCATCTAAAGAAAAATGAAAAAAAAATAGTTTCATGCAGATAGTTTATAAATAAGAATAACCTGAATAGAATTTTTATTCCATCTCAAAATTAAAATCTTGATCTTAGAACTGTCAACATTCTATTCAGAGAAGGAAGGATGTGGATTTTTTTTTCATCCAAACTTAGCCACAAGACATAGAGTTTCTGTAGCAAATTTCTAATTGCACAAAGTCAAGAGGATGAAATGCATTTTTGCCATGCTCTGAATTTAATGGCTCCTGAATGAAGGCAGGTATGCAATGGAAATCCACAGGCCAGTGGGGCAGTAGGTAGTACTACTAGTTAAGTATACATGATAGAGCAGAAAGAAGCAGTTCGTTCACATTGCCTGGATGCAACTGATACAACTCCGATTTCTGCAATTCTATCAGCCTCAGAAGCAGGAGCAAGTCTCTGTTTGCCTAGGTCTTCCAAAGGATTTATCTTCTTGATCTCTTAGCTACCTGCATAAGGTTGAAATGAAGAGCATGTGTCTGACATACCTCATTAAAGATCCTATCTGGGCCCTACTTTAGGTACTTATATATCCTACTTACTTACACAAATAATTGGTGAATAAATTTGTTTCCTCTATCATTTCACTGTGTCCATACAAGTCTTAAGATGGTATGTACCCTGATCATAGCTTACAATCTCAAAGTAAAAATAAATATAGTTCATAATGTATGCTAATGCCAATATCAATGTGAGAGTCCTTCAGCTTTGTTTGGAAGACACTGACACGGAGCTATTTGCTTTAATGTTTGGACATAGTCAGTTCCTGGGAAATGCCAAACATACAGTTTCAGAAGACAATGCTCTCAGGTGAAAAACAGCCACAATCGTGGTTGTAAGGTTGAAATGGATGACAATTACAGAGATAATGAGCCAGGTAGTATCATCTCAATGAGAACAATCAAATACAGAAGTAAAATCTTTCTAAAGAAGCTTGAACATCACTTAAATACGCTCGGTCACATAACACAACGATAAGGGAATAGGAAGGTGCAAGGAACATCAAGGCCCAACCTCATAAAAATTATGTTTTGTTCTCACCTACCTTTCCAGGGGACTGAATCCAAGGCCCAGTCTATCAACTTAGAAATGGGACTGCTTGGAAATACATGAACCGTGCATGTAGTAAGGGGTTACGAATTACCAAAGTGGAAAGGATGAAACTGAGTGAGCTCTCCTGCAGGTTAACAGCATTGACAGCTAGCAAAGCTAGCCTTGAGAGCAAGCTCAGGGAATAGAGTGCACCCTCAGCAAGTTTGCTGATGATACGAAACTGGGAGGAGTCGCTGACACGCCAGAAGGCTGTGCTTCCATCCAGCGAGACCTAGACAGGCTGGAGATTTGGGCAGTGAAAAATTTAATGCAATTTAACAAGGGCAAGTGTAGAGTCTTGCATCTGGGCAAGAACAACTCCAGGTACCAGTATAAGTTGGGTA
>VZTO01001944.1:32781-43320 GCA_013400615.1 Syrrhaptes paradoxus
GTGAGTGTCAGGAGGATGGAGCCAGGCTCTTCTCTGTGACATCCAGTGATAGGACAAGGGGCAATGGGTTCAAGCTGGAACATAGGAGGTTCCACTTGAATATGAGAAAAAAACTTCTTTACAGTGAGGGTGACAGAGCACTGGAACAGGCTGCCCAGAGAGGTGGTGGAGTCTCCTCCTCTGGAGACATTCAAAGCTCACCTGGATGTGTTCCTGTGTGATCTGATCTAGGTGTTCCTGCTCCAGCAGGGGGATTGGATTTTGTGATTCTGTGATTCTGTGAAACATATGCTGGGCTGTATTAACAACAGTGTGGCCAACAAACTGATGAGAGTGACCATGTTGCTGTACTAGACGCTTGTGAAGACACATGTAGAATATTGTAGTTAGCTTTAGAGACTTCACCCTGTGAAGAGATACTGATAGACCTGAGAGAATCTGGAAGAGAGCCAGACACTAAGATGGTGAGTGACTGGAGAACATGCTGTTAGAGAAGCTGAAGAAATTCTGTGTGTGCGCCTGAAGAAGAGGAGACCTAATTGCAGATTCCACTACTGGAAGGTGCACTCTAACCTTCTCTTCTGACACACCTGTAAGGAGAAGTAATGGTCAGAATGTGCAACAAGGGAAATTATAATTGTACATGAAGAAAAAACTATTCTCTGTACCAGTGCTGAAACACTGGAAGAGGTTGCTGAGAAAGGGCGTTGAACATTCATTCTTGGGAGTCCCAAAACTCAGACAAGGCCCTGAGCAACCTGATTTAAACTTGACGTTAGTCCTGCATTGAACAACAGCCTGAAGTGATGGGAGTCTTGCACTGAGTCCTGTGTTGAGGTCTGATGTGAGTTCTGCACTGACCAAGAGGCCAAAGAAGACCTGCAGAGGACCCTTTCACCTAATTTTTTCTATGACTGCATATTTTAAGAGCTCAGGCATAATTTTGTAAGAAATATTGTAAACTGAGTGGAGCTTAAGTCATATCAGGAAACACTGTAAATAGATGTCATTGATTTGTCTACATATAGATACAGCATCCTCAAAGGAATTTTGCACAGCTTCTCTAGTCCCATCTAAGATCATCAGAAATCACACTGACTGTATTCTAATTCAACATGATAACCTCAGTCCAGTGTGACAGATGTCTAGGAAAAACTGAGGCTAACCATTTACTTGCTGATTATAGGCTAAGAATGTTACCTTAACAACTGAAAACTGTGTTTATGGTCAGCAGTAGCGAAGCTTTGTTGCAGAACAATTTGTGTTCTTTGCTCCCTCATATTATTGAACACATATCTTCCATATCCTCACGAGGGAAAAAATCAGCAGTACTGTGGCTGTTCTGAAGGACTAGTTAGCAGCCATCTGTTGCCAAATAAAATATGTAGAGGTATTTTCATTTTCATATAGCTAGGAAATACTGAAACACCAGAGAAAGTCAGAACGGTTTAGCTCCCTTTAAGCAATTTTTCCAAAACTTTTATCAGATTAACATATTCCTATAGAAAACAGATTTTCATGAAAAGGCCTTCCGATAGAAAACTGTACAACAGCAAAATATTGTGCAACTGTAATGTGCTGCAGATTAATAAATCATTTAGGCTGTAACTGTTGTTAGAGGTAGTAAGTGTGCTACATCTGTTAACAGTGCAATAGATACAACAGTCTTCAGCCTGAGGCAGCTTCTCAGGTCATATCTTCAAAATTTATGTGCATCACTTTCTACTCCAGCTAATGTTGAAATATAGATACCAAGTGGGGATATACATAATCACCAAATTAGCACATGACTGCTTCCTGCAAGTACAGAATTCCAAAAGACTTCCTGCTTGATGAATTATGTTACCAACTTCTTATGCTAAGAGTAGAAATTGAATTTAATTGCTAAGTAATGCCATAAGATTTTAAATCTTCAAGTGTAAAATGAATTCTACATTACTAAATGTAGAATGTCTTGATAGTGAGAGACTAAGCTAGATTTGAAGGGAGGAGGGGATAAAACCAGGCTCACTAGAGATAAGCCTAGGGGTGGCATGCCAATGTTTGAGGGACAGTGTGCTAGCAAGGTTCTTCGGTCTGCCATCTCAGTGGAGGTAGGGGACAGAGATCCACATGGCAGCAAAGACACAAGGGTTATTGATGTGTTAGAAACTACAGAACCACCTGAGAACGGTCACATAGGAATTAGGGCTTCTCCCTCAAAAAAGGTGGCAGGATCAATAGCCCAACTGAAGTGTATCCACACCAATGCACACAGCATGGGCAACCAACAAGATGAGTTGGAAGCCATTGTGCAGCTGGAAAACTATGATAGTTGGAATCATGGAAACGTGGTGGGATGACTCACACAACTAGAGCACTGCAGTGAATAGGTATAAACTCTTCAGAAGGGATAGGCAAGGAAGGAAAGGTAGTGGGGTGGTCCTGTATGTTAGGGAATGTTTTGACTGTCTAGAGCTTGACATTTGATTATGATTCCACAATTCTATGACACACGGTATAAAACAACAGTATTACAAAAGGCTACACTGATCATATAGAGCCAGACTGTCCTTCCATGCAAAACAGGGAAGCAAATCTGAACTGATTACTAGATCATCTGCCTTTTTGTTATCAGTTATGAAATCAGAGTATTAAAAAATCAAAGAAAAAGGTTTGGGCTTGGTGAAATCTTTATGTCTATGTTCTCCTTGTGTCAGTGTTATTATTTTGCTTTGTTTGGGCTTTCTTCCCTAGAGGATGAAACAAGTGTATTTAGTAGAACTTGAAGTGACAGCTGACAACGTTTGCCTCTCCTCACCATGCTACTAGGGTTTTTCAGACTTGGCCACTGTTCACCCTGACATTTCAGAAAAAATGAAATTAAAATACTGTATGCTCATTTGCTTATCAAAGCCAGGATATTTTGGGTGCTGAGAGTGTGGAGCAGTATGCCATATCTGCCTCTTCCATTATCACACTAGGCCAGTGTTCATTAGGTCAAGAAGTTTCAGTTCATCAGAAGTGTCTGGCAACCTACTTTTTAAGTATGTCACCCACAATGGCAGAGCGTCAACAACAGAATTGGAAGCGGTTTTCCACTGCTTATAGTCTATTAATGAAGATATTTCCACTGCTTATAGTCTATTAATGAAGATATTTCTTGCAAAGTGGGAAGTGTTAAAGGACTTAACTGGCAAAGGACTTAACTGAAATGAGTACACTAAGTGGATGTCATCCTAACAACAGTCTGTTGAGTATTTCAGCTTTGTTTTTTTACCAAGTCATAATTGTAACTTCTCTTTTGCCTTTTGCTTTTTCACAGACATACAAATTTAGTTTTCCATCTTCATGGCTTTGCGTTTGTTAACAACAATGAAAACGGAAACAAAATCTTTGAGGTGTGACTCATTTCTCTTACCTTCAGACTTTTATAACATCAACTTTAAAACTGAGCCTGTCCTTGTAGGCTCTCTATATAGTCAGTGAAGAGAAACAGATGCTTTTAAGACATGATTCATCTGACCAAATGTAGATTCCTATTTTAGAATGACATTAACCTCATTCCTCTGTGGTCATTTCACAGAGCTTAGGGTAGCTTAAATACAAACATATCTACCTACACCCAGACAAACTCTTCATGCTAAGGAAACTTTGGCTAATAATTTCCATTATACATGCGAACATAATGTTGCTCTTGGGGTGAGTAATTTTACATTATTCAACCTAGTAATGGGGCTATTAATATCATACACTAAATATTTGTTTTTATTGCTCTTCAACTGAGCCTTTGAACTGAAAAGGTGACAGCATGCACTGTTCTACCCTCATACCATGTGTGGTCAAACACATTGTGTAATTTCTGCATCATTATTAATTGTATTTATGGCAGTGTCTAGTGTAGGAACAAAAACAGGACCATCCGCAGTGAAAATGACACTCTATAAACATCACTTTCACACAAGTAAGACAAGTGAAAAGCTAGAGAAAAACAAATAAATAAATCAAGCAAAATACACTGTAACACTGCAGGCTGCATATACACTTTACAGTACAGTGGTTAGGTACAGAAGGGAAAAGCTAGACAAGGGAAGATGGACTAAACAGATGAAAGAAGAATCATAGAATCGTAGAATCATGGAATCACAGAATGGTTTGGGTTGGAAAGGACCTTACAGATCATTGAGTTTCAACCCCCCTGCCATGGGCAGGGACACTTCTCCACTAGACCAGGTTGCTCAAAGCCCCATCCAGCCTGGCCTTGAACATCTCCAGGGATGGGGGGCATCCAGAACTTTCCTGGGCAACATCTTCCAGTGCCTCACCACCCTCACAGTGAAAAATTTCTTCCTAATATCTGATCTAAATTTGCCCTCTTTCAGATTATAACAGTTACCGCTTGTCTTGTCACTATAGTCCCTGATAAAGAGTGCCTCCCCATCTCTCCTGTAGGCCCCCTTCAGTTACTGGAAGGCTGCTATTAGGTCTCCCCAGAGCCTTCTCTTCTCCAGGCTGAACAACCCCAACTCAGCTCACATGGGAGGTGCTCCAACCCTCTGACCATCTTCATGGCCCTGCTGTTGACTCATTCCAACAAATCCATGCCCATTCTGTGCTAAGGACTCCACATCTGAACACAGTACTCCATGTGGTTCTCACATGGGCAGAGCAGAGGGGGAGAATCGCCTCCTTCGACCTGCTGCAAGAAAGGTAGGAAGGGACCGGATGGCCTACCTGATCTGCTCAAGTTAAGAAGCAACCAGTTAGAACTCTAGAAAACACTATCAGGATCTGTTTCTGCTCTCTTTAACCTATGTTAAGAGTTGCTTTGCCAGCTTCTTTTTCTGCTTAGCTCCTCCTTGCTGTCTCTTTCCAATACCGTATCTACTGCACTGAGAGCATTGTTTGAGTCCTGATTTCATAATTATGTCCCAGACTGCCCAAACAAGGACAGTATCTGAGTATCTGAGTCTGGGATATTCCACATCAGTGTAATGGAGTCAACCGGTCCCCATTTCAGCTTTTTTCTCCCAAACTCAGCAGTGCAGCCTCACCAATTTCAGCAGACACTTGGACACATTTGATCTTTAATTTCAGAGTGCATTACAAAATGACCAAAATCCAAATCAAAGAGAATGCTCCATGAATAAACCCAGTTTTCATGACAGACTAAATACGTAATTAAAATAATGGGAGATGAAAATAAAAGAGGTTTCACTCAGCCATGTAAAGATTATTCTATGTATGAAGGAACAGCTGAATGCAACTGCTGTTCAGCTGCTTAAAACAGGATGTATGGGAAAGTCTGGGCGAGAGCATTTTCTGTCTCTCTTTTGTGGTAGCAAAAATTTAATCTATTATTTGAGATTTGCATCCAAAGCCAAACTCTTTGGTCTTCTCTTTTGGAATACATAACTTTCATGTCTGGTTCACTCTCTTAAGCTTTGTCCTATTATGATCCAAAGCCATTCATATAAAATAATTTTCTGCCTCCCCTTTAAGGAACTCTTGCTGTAGGCTGAAGAGAGAAAAGTTATAACGCTACTTCAAAAATTAACGAGGCATGTAAGCTTCTGTACTAACATATCCTATCAATATGTATACTGAGCAGTTTTCAATACAAGCTACCCCACCCAGCCGCCCTATTTTTTGAAAGTTTTGAAAAAGCAGTTACAGATTGATGGATTTGCTGTATTTTCATTCCAGTCTGAGTATTTCTGGTACCCTGTCATTATGAATAAATTTAGAGCCACAGATTTCCGATAAGAAAAATAAATTTCATTGTAGAAGTTTGACCACTTTCAGAGTTACTGATAATAAATAACTTCCTGTGTCAACACAATGTAAGTATTAAGAAAAACTTGGTATGTCCTTTGATCAACAACAGTAAAGAGCATATGTTGGTTTTGTACTAAATAACATACATGCCTCTCCCCTCTATAAGAACATTTGTTTTCTATATTGCAGAAATATCTCACCACCAAAAGTAAGCAGTGAGGTAAATCATGAATGAGATTCCATAGCCAGGTAAATCCTATATGGTGTGTTTGTCTACTACAGTAAGATGAAACAATAGTTTATATGTCAGCTGAATATCTCCTTGGTATAAAAATAGAAGAAATGTTTACAAATTTATATTCTTGTACAAATATGGTGTTCAGTCTCTGCCCATACAAATCTACAATTACTGGCTTCTGTTTTACATGATATTGTCATTCCCTACATAAGTGCCTTAGTTGTAATGTGAATTGAAGATTTTTTTCCTTTCTATCAGCAGCCTCCCCAGACACAGCCACTTCCTGAAACAACTTCTACTTCATAATGTTTGCTTAATTTCTCACTGTCTGACATTGATCTGTACTTACTTATCTGTTAGATGTACTTCTGTCCGTGGAGAGTGGGACTTTGCCCTTCAGTTTCAAAAGCAGAAATTTGTTCAATGTTTAAGGTACAAAATAGTACTGAAATGGGTGTTTTGGACCTCTAAAGGAATTTTTAACTGATAAGTCAAAAATGAAGGCTTTTTTCTTCTCGTATGTTAAACACAGCTTTTCTAGAGGTATCTCTTTATCCGGCATGACCCCTGATATCTGTTAATACAACAAAAAACTTTTTGCAGGAATGCACTGTTGGAAAGTTTAGTTAATGTGTTTTTATATAAAATACAAGATGAAGACAGTTCATCCAGCAAATCTGATTCAGTGCAACACAATCTGGAGAATATGAAGGAATGGCTTCTCTGCATATTTAGCATATAATAAACAATGATGACTCATTGCAGTAATTTATTATTATTGTCAATACTAGCACAAATAACTTATTGCTCTAGAATATGGCTTGAAAGTTAATGCTATTAAGACATCTTTCAGTCGCTATTTTACACTATTTTAAAAGCTAATTAAGTCATTCAGAATGTTCCTGCTAAGAATAGCTATAAATAACAGGTCAGATCTAAAGCTGGTTTCAATTAGAACAGGTCTTTTAAGGTCATCTGAAGATGGAGTAGCAAATAGAATTATACAAAATATTTCTCAAAATACCTGCAACAGAATGGGATCCTGGATGTCGAAATTATTTTACTGTTATTATTATTATGTTTAGGCTGAGGCTAGAGACTATCTCACCATTTCTGTGCTATTTAAGTATTAAGTCAGCGATGCTTTAATGTCAGCATATCTACAATCAGACACCACAAACTGGGAATTCTGAAACACTTAGGAATTTAAATAACATCTGCATAATCTGTTCAAAATTAGGCAATTAGAAAAGCCCAGAGATTCAAAGTTTCAGCATAGTAATTCTTATGATGAGCCATTTATCTCATTTTAATTAAGTCAGGATAGGAAAAGTTTCAGTCAAAAAGCGTTATACAGCCTTTTTTTACTACTAAACAAAGGTAAGTCTGGGCACATGATGGACATCAAACTACAAAATCCTCAGGAAAAAAAAGAGGTTCATGGAAGAATTCAGCTTTCCAAAATCACATCTTTTTCATGTCTAAAGGTCCACAGGAAAACCTTTCTAGAAGTGTCTCAAAGAGAGCTATGGGTCAATTATTCACATAGACTGGAAAAATGCTTTATGCTGTACATTGCCCATCACTGACAAAGTATGATACACATGGTCACGGTGTGTGCCTAGCAGATGATTTCTCTGAACTAAATGCCTTTTTCACTTTGAGAGAAGGATAAAAATATTCAAAAGGAGGATATGAAAGAAGAGCTAAAAAAGAGTATCTAAGGTGGGATCTATGCAACACTGAGGCACATAAAATTCTCATCCCGAAGACATACAGTTTCTATGCCATCTAAACATTAAAGTTGTCACATTTTTTTAGTTCTCTAGAATTATGAATGACATTCTTCTTCGTGTCTGCACTGTGCTCATCAAACTTTGAAATATGCTCAGGCCCAAGAACAGCAGCAGTGTGGATTTCCCTTACATGTTCTGTTTCTGTGCTTTAGAGGTGAGACAGATGAAGGCTGAGGAAAAAGGAATTTATGATCTTTAACACAGAGTCTCTGACACAAGAGAGTTATTTCATCTACTGGGGAGGGGTCTAAAACCAAATACAGTATTCTGGATGTAGTTAACAAATGCCAAGTGGAATGAGCATCAGTATAGTGGAGAATGTTATAAAATACACCACTGAGGATATGGTCTTTCAAGTTACAGCCACAAGGTAGCAGAATAACTTTAATATGAGCCACTTATATGATGTAATGGATGTCCGAACAGAGAAGAAAATCATATATCTAAAAAAAAAAAAAAAACCCAAACCACATATAGATCTCTCCTCCCAACTTTGAAAAACAGCCCACAGACATTCCTTAACGACATAAATGGCAAGAATCAGCTGTGCCTCGATGTTCAATGATGGGAAAATCTGGGTAATGTGTAACACAATCTCACTAAAGGCAAAGACTTAAAATTTATACTTCACAACCCATGAACTACAGTTCTTTTATCTCTCTTTAAACTCTTAAGAGGAAAACAAACATTTTTGAGTTTAATATCATTATCAATCAATTCTGTTCCAGACTTCTAAGGAATACGAACAGCCCTGCTGTCTGTGCTTGTGCAATACACTGCAGAGTGAAAAATACCTCTATTTAAGTTGATATATTTTTTCTCTGTATTAATTTATACTTTGCCCCATGTTACTACTGCATTTCAACGGTAGGCTTCCCCAAGCATCTAAGCTCTGAGGCAATTCAGATCTTAGATGACAGGAATCACCCACTATAAGTATTTAGAGATTTTTTGTTGTCATACAGAACACTTTAAAGTACTTCACTTTGATGAACAGAGGACAGTTCTGCAACTAATCTATTAAAATTGTTACATTTGATACAGAATTTTGGACTTTTAATTTGCAAAATTGTTTAATATCTTTTTCTATATTTTACTGATTTCTTGGAAACTTCCTCAGTTCTCATGATCTAGAGGTGAACAAGCAACTAGCTTCAGTCTGTTATCAGTCTGCACAGGGTCACACAAACACCTCACCTACAGAAAGTAAGAATTGCTGAGACTTTTTTACTGATTATTTCTTATCTGCAATTTCTGGACATAGCCAGATCCTTGATTTGATCCTTGTATTGATGATATTTTATATGTATTGTATATAGCACAAAAATCCTTGCATAGTATTCTGGCATGGTGGCAAGCAAAGGTATGGGAAGCACATGGGCTACAGAATGGAATTACAAATCTCATGTGAGTTTAGATCAAAGAAAAATAATAGTGAATTAATTTTTAATTTATTGTCTAATACTAATTAAACCTGCTGGCAGATTTTTCATGCAAGAGAACATTTTTAAAAATATTTTATCCATCTTTGCTTTCAATATAACCAAACTCATGTCTGGTGTCTGCTTACAAAATACAAACAAAAAAAAAAAAAAAAGAAGAATATTATGTTTCTACCTTTTAAAGAATTACTCTACATTTGAATATTACTGTCAAAGTTTTTGTGGCTACAAACCTTACACAGGAAAAGGGACGCTTCTTTTCTTAGAAAGGCAAAAATTTCTTCAATTTTGTTTAATTAAATTGTTGCTTCTTCGTGTAATTTGCCATGGATATATGAATTGGCTTTGATACACTGCTTATACGAAAGAACAGATTAAGTTCTTTTGTCAGGTGAGGGGAGAGGTAGATTCAAGGCTCACATTTTCTTAATGCAAACTCATGAGTCTTGAATACACAGTGAAAGTCACTGATGTGCCGGAAACCAGGAAAACACTGCTCTTCTGCACCTCTAATTACAATAAGCTGAAATTAGTTGTTGAACTTAAAATTAGATGTAGGTAACTATTTAAACATTTTCATCCTGTTCTATGTTGCTGAGTCACTCCTGAACCATACTGTACAAAAACTTCAGAAAGAGTTGAAAAGTTTTGTCTAGTAATTTACTTTACTTATGTTATCATGTCTATATGTTACCACATCTTTACAGAAAATCAGGTATTTAATTTTTATCAAGGTTGTCCAAAAAAAAAAAAAAAAAAGGGAAAAAGTGGAAACCATTCTTTTTTTTTAAAATAAAAAAAAAAAAAAAAAAAAAAGGAGAAAGTTTGAAACCCTTCTTTTATTGTCAGGTTGACAGGGAAGAGAGATGAAGTGGTGAAGAGTTACACTAAGCAGTCTAGGAAACGTGGAAGTAACTTCTGATTAAATGCAGATGCTGAACTACAAGTTGCTGTTGATCACACCCACTGGATCCTGCATTAAAGAAGGAAATACTAAAGACATGACCTCCTTCCACTCACCATTTACTTTGCTGTCACATAATTCCTCATGTAGAAATACTACAGTGAAATAACTTCAGTCTTCTACAAATGTTTCTACATATAAGCAGGGTATTACAAGAACAAAATAGATTGACTATTTCTAAGAGAATAAATCACAAATGGAGGAATTAGGGTCATGAAGCAGCAGAACCCTCGTAGACATCAGAGATGAATAATTGAAAAGAGAATAAAAGGAATCCATTTAAACCTACAGAATGCAGAATAAGCATTAAAATAAAAAAAAAATTATAACTGTGATCAACAT
>VZTO01001946.1:0-20486 GCA_013400615.1 Syrrhaptes paradoxus
AGCAGCACTCTGAAGGTGTTGGTAGGTTTTCACTCCTAGTGGGGTTGTGGCTTTCTGGGAAGGTTTTAAGATATCTTTGGAAGGGAAGCCTTTCCAGGTGGGCAGTCTTGTGCCTTTTGGAGAAAGCAGAGAGCCTCATATCTGTAGCAAAAAATTGTTGCTAAAGTTTGGCTGTTCCTCTTGAGCACCAGCAGGCACAGCGGTATCCTGAGCTAGCAGCTTTGGCTGTGGGTGCAAACCTTTGACCAAGGCAAGCAGAATGCACTCTTCAGACTCTTTTTTTTTCTGCTTAGTGGTGTTACCTGCTTATACATCTGCTGTTGTAAATCTAGGCAGTGCATTCCCCCTACTTTGCCTTCCCACCTTGCTTGAGAGGGGTTCCTGGGACTGTGTTCAGCTGCAGCCTGGTCTTACTGGGTGTCAAAGCTTTTATTCATACTGGGTATATTGGAGCTCATGTAATAGGTACTGAATTTGCAAGCTGACAGGTTTTTTTAAAAAATAAACCTTTGAAACAAATAAAGAAAAATCCAGTATGGGAAGAATGACCAAAACCAGGGGGGGGGAAAAAATTGAGACATGAAAGAATGGAAAAAATTTTGTTAAAATCTAATGTTATATGGAAAAAACTTAGGTTGGCAACATGGTATAATTAGCCACCGGGTTACTGTTGGCAAGTTTCAAGGCTCTTGAAATGATGCCTAGCACTGAGTGAACTGTCCAAATGATGCCGTGGTTTCTCTGGATGTGTCTGGAAAATCTTTAGTTCTAAAATAAATAAATGAAGGAGCTACACAAAAGGCATTTTTGAGGTTGGTTGCTCTGAGTCTGGGCTCTTTTTTCCCTCCAGAAGCCAAGAGGATGCTTAGTGGCATCTGGAAGTTTTCACAATGCTGAGAGATGTCATTTTTTGAAACTAGGAAAATGGTATTAATGTATTTACAGTGCTGGAGTTTTCCTTCAAGATTGTGTAATCAACTGGAGAGGAAAAGGATAGATTTGGGGTTGAATGAGCAGAATGAGCTACACCAGTGCTCCCACATAATCTCTGCTGCAGACTTTCTCCCAGCCCTTGTCCCTGAATTTCCCATGTCCTGGGGCCTGATCCTGTCTCCCTGCATGGAACCTGGCATCAAGGTGTTGCTTTAACACAAATTTAACACTGATACACCAACAAGATGTGTTTCCAAGCACTGACGTGTTCTAAGTCTTTCTTTACCCCTATGCCTCAGGCTACACTAGTGGCTGTGTTCTAGGAGTTTTCTGTTAAAAACAAACCCATCCCTGCGGATGCCCCATCCCTGGAGGTGTTCAAGGCCAGGCTGGATGAGGCTTTGGGCAACCTGGGCTGGTGGGAGGTGTCCCTGCCCATGGCAGGGGGTGGCACGGGCTGGTCTCTAAGGTCCCTTCCAACCCAAACCCTTCTGGGATTCTATAACACTTTTCTTCTCGAAGAGGGTGTTTTCCTGTCTAGCAACACTAGTGCCTCATGCTGTGAATCCAGAAGGTGATTTGGATTCTGTCTGTAGATTTGGGCAGTTTTCTTGCAGATGATATGATGGGATACAATACAGACCACTGTGCTGTTATAGTGATTGTTTGGAATGCTTTGAAGCACTAGATGTAGAAGGGAAATCCAAAGCAGACAGAGGACCTCAGCCACACACGTGCTGCATTTTTCTGGGAAGAAACCCCTTTGGAAGGAGGAGGGATGGGGATGGAAGCAGGGTGCTGGACACTGAAGCTGGGTGGCCCTGGGGGGTTTTCCATGCTAAAGATTGTGCTGTGGGCAGCTGTAAGCTGATGTCAGTGTCTTTTCCTTGGCTTTGGGGTGGTGACATTCAGCTGTTTCGCTGATGCAAGGAAGCAATTCCAGTGGATTTTGTTGCTGAGCGCTCTGCCCTTGTAGGTTAAGGGTGCTCCATCCCTATGGGCTTGGTTTGATTTCTGGAGGAGTCTCCCATGCCTGATGCTGTATTCCTCGTGCTGTGTCCCAGGGTGACTTTTCCATTGGTCTGAACAGTGTCAGGCAACAGGTTCAAGGCACCTTGTGTTCCTAAAGAGGGATGGGGGTGCTTGCTTGGGGAACCTCTTGTTCTCCTTAGGAAGCTGCAGCTTGCTGAAGACCTGAATGATCTCAGTAGTTTAAATGCAGCTAAATCTTGTTTTTAGCTTGGGATGACCCCGTATGCTGTCCCTGCCTGGATCAAGCTGTGCATCTGCAGCCAGGGAGATGCTAATTCTTTCAGAGTAAATAAAGCAATATTTTTTTTTTCCCCTGGCTCAGCTTTTAAGCAAGCTGTTTAAAGCCCTTTTCTTTCCTTGCCTCTCTGCACTTCCCTGCTATAACTTGCAGAGGACTGTAAGATGTTGATGGGGGGAACCTCCTAGAGCAGAGAGGTCACTAAGGGGTCTGCTGGAGTCCCTCCTTGAAGGGGCTGTGGGGTGGTTTTAGTGGCCAGATTTAGAATTTCATTTGCATGTCAGCTGGAGTTTCTATTTTTTGAGTGTGGATAGAGAGGAAAGAGCCATGCTTTGGCTGAGCTCATGTGTCCTCATGGAGAGCCTTCCTGGCCTCTTTTCCTCTGCTGTCCCTCCCTCCACCCCCTTTTTTTGTTTCCAGGACAATACTTAAGTAAGAATTCATTGCAGCTGAATTCCTGGAGATGACACTGCCAGTTTCCCAGGATCTCTTGTACTCCTGCAGCATTTTAGACTGATTTTTTTTTTTTTTTTGCTGGTAGAGTCCAAGCTCATTCAGCTGCACCCCTCAAATACGAATGAAGTGGTGAGTTTGTGTGGTTTTTGTAAGGGCTCATCCTAGATGTGCTGGAATGAGATCGACTCTGTGTGCTCTTGTCTGCTGCAGGGTAGAGATCTGCTCTGAGGGCTGCAGTTCACCAGCTGAATAATGAATGCATTGTCTGGGTGCCCTTATTTCCAGCTTGCACCATTAAAAGTGAATAGAAAGGTCAAGGAGATGAGTCACTGTGAATACAAGTGTCATTCTGCTCAGAAATGGAAAAAAAAGGAGGTTCCAAGCCAGGTGTTTCAGCTGGTGCCAAGCAGCTCTGTTTCACTGTACTTTCGGGGGGTTACGAGGGTAAATATCAGCTGAGATCTGCTGAAATGTTCAAGAACCGAAGAGTTAGCGAGGGGCTGGGGCTGGGATTTAGCAATTGCCAGGGGCTCTGAAGGCAGCTGCTGCTGTGGGCTGTGGACAGAAAATCAGGGAGAAAGTGTGGAGTTGTTGGGCTCTCTGCTGCTGTTCTGCAAAATAAACAGCTGGAGCTTGTGGGGTTGGTCAGCTCTTGTTCTCAGCTGCTTTACGTACCCTGTGGTACCCAGAAAAGTCCTCCTCCAAACCAATGTGGAGACTCCCAATGATCAGCCAGGCTGCGTTCCTCCAACACGTGGAGTAAGGGTCAGTAGTGCTGTGAAGGTGCTGTTGTGGAACAGGATTCGCTCTTGAAATGCTGGTGAGAAATGTGTCCACCTCGAGTGATGGGTGTCAGCGGGGTCCCGGCTCATTCCTGCACCATCCTGGGGGAAGGAGCTGTGGTGTTGGAGCAGG
The DNA here is from genome assembly GCA_013400615.1 of Syrrhaptes paradoxus. Taxonomy (NCBI): domain Eukaryota; kingdom Metazoa; phylum Chordata; class Aves; order Pterocliformes; family Pteroclidae; genus Syrrhaptes; species Syrrhaptes paradoxus. Next base: position 3,575 of record VZTO01001946.1, read on the forward strand.
CTGGTGGGATGTGAGGCTGGGGTGCCTGGAGATAAGCATCCTCTGCCCTGGCCCTAGTAAATACCCAGGTGTAAATTAAACATTTTTTAAATTAAGCTTTTTTAATTTCCTGCCCAAAAACTTCATTCACCAAGCCCCAAGCAGCTGGTTAATCACTGGCAGAGGGCTGAAAATAGCAATGTGGCTGGTGGGTTGCTCGTGTGGAAGGGCTGTGGATGGGTTAATGCCAAGTGGGTGGGATAGGATGGGGAGGTGACCAGAATTTTCCTTTAATTGATGCTGCTGGGGCAGAAAACAGAAGCCAGTTCAGAAGCTGTTAATGCTCTTTTTATTGGGGTAGAGTTTGTCATGGGCTCCTGTACCTGTGGGTTTCCTTTTTCACATGGCTGAAACATCCTCCTTTGGGGTTATCAGCATTTTGGTTAATTGCCTTTCAGTTCTCTGGAAAGGAAACACCCTCGGTGTTGGAGCGGGTGTGCTGTAGCAGACACCCCTGCACATTGTCTAGCGCTGCTTTGGTATTTTGGCAGAATATGAATCCTGCGAGACAGTACGTAGAAATATTTACATTTTTGATTTCTAGCCATTGGATTTTTCTCTTCTGAAGTCATTCCTCCATTGCAAAACAGATATTGCTCCAGAAAATAACTAAAGCTTTAGAATCTTTATCCTCCCCCACCAAAATTCACCTTCAGTAGAAAATTAAACCAACGATTTTTTTTGCCCACCTATTGCAAGATAATTTCCGTAAACAACTTCCAAATGAATTTGGCAGCATAGCTTTGATCCAAGGTGCCTGAAAATTCACCACACATTCCATTTGCTATCAAATGACTGGGGACCTGGATGGTTTTGCTAAAGATGCGATGGTGTGATGCTGACCCAGGGGTGCAGCAAGGCAGGAGTCGATGGCTTGTAGCCCATGCTCGTGGGAGGACTGTGCCTGGTTTGTGCAGTGAAGCATTTGCTCTAAACCCTTGTGTTGGTATTGCAGAAGATATCTGCAGGTAGATAAGATGAGTAGGTGTGTTTGGCTGCTGGCAGCACGATGTGTAGGATCAGCATTGCTGGTGTGAGGCTCTGTGCGAGCCAGCAGGCAGGGGAATCCAGCTGCAGGGCAGGAGCCGTGCTGGACGTGTCCCTCGCAGGGTTTACCCTTGGAGATACGAGTCTGTACATCCCCTGAATACAGTATCTGCTCCCTGGCTGTGGGCTGCTCAGTGTCTCGTCTTGGAAAGCTGTCGATTCCTTGAAGGATAAGGACTGCTCGCCTGTTGTCCTGCGGCTGCAGATGCTTTTCTTGATGGGGCTGATGTTTTTCTCTTGATGCCGTTGGGTATTCTGCTTTTTGTAACAGGGACAGCAGATCACTGAGAATCCCCTCGTCATTTCTGTGATCCATAAGAGATGCGAGGGTGGGAGGAGGAAGCGGCTTTCGTCCTGGTCATTACCTTTGGCGCATGCTGGCCAGTGGTCATAGAGGAAAACTGCTCGGAATGTTCTCTCGCAAGGGTTTGCAGGGATCGGGAGAGGCATATTATCACGTCTTGTACACTTTGGGAGAAAGTCTCTCACTCTGCCTCTCGCAAATGTTTAAATTAAAACAATCTGTCTTTCTGCAACTGCTGGATGCTTTCCTTGCTGACCTCAGGAGCTGGGACTGGGAGGAGGAGCAAACAGACCCCAGTGCTTAGAACTGGCTCTGGCTTTTTTTTTTTTTTAAACTTCAGTCTGGATTCCCTGCAGGATGCAAAACAGAAAAACAATAAGGGCCATATCTGCTCTGGAAACATCAATTTTCCCAGTGCTCTGCAATTAAAGAGCTATATCAGGAAGCAGTGAAGCCTTTATGTGCTGGAGGCTATTGTCTCACAAGACTATGTATAGAAAAGGCGACAAGCCAGCTTAACCCTTCTGCCAGAGCTGGCATGGAGGGTAAAGTCCTCTGCAGCGTCTCACCATCTCTTTTCCAACCACAGCCACGTTCCCACAGCAGGGTCTGACTGAGATGCTCCCTGGGAGGAGGAGGAGGATCAGTCCTTCCTCCTTCCATGGGAACACAGCCCAGGAGCTCTGCAGCCTTCGGCAGGCAGCACCATCCAAGGATGCAGGATGCGGTGCGTTGCACCCAGCCTCTGAATGCAGCCGGGGTCCCTGCTTGGGGGATTCCTGTGCACCGAGGGGAAAGTCACCCCTGCACGAGGGCTGGGATTGCTGCTGTGAGCCTTCGGCACTTACGCACAGTTTTGTCTTGGCCTGGGGCCGGTGGCTGGGCAGAAATGGGATTTTTTTGCTTCTTGGCTGCAAGTCTGGCTCTTGCAGCCCTGCGCTGTTGCAGGACTGTCCACGTGGAGCTGTGGGTGGATGCGGGGCTGGGACCCAACTCCTCTTGAGCCTGGGAATTCAGGCGGTGAAGTAGCATAGCATCATCAGGCCTAAATCACAAAAGTACTCTTCATCTCTTCTCTGCCGCTGCTTTTGACTTGCTGCCTTCGTTGCCCACAGACCTGCGATATTTTTGGCAGTTCATGGAGCATTGAGAGTGTTGGGTAGGGTTCAGCCTGGGAAAACCCAATGTGATTTCTTATGGCAATGGGGAATAGGCTGGGATAACACCAAGATGATGAAGATTTTCCTGTGAAATATAAATCAGAACTAAAACTGGAGCTTGTTCTGGGTGTGGAAGTGTCTGTAAAGAATTTTGGGTTCCTTATTTGAAGGTACTTAAAGATTCAACCCAATAAATGGAGAGATGCTCTGAAACTTTCAGAGTCAGAGCATCAGTTAAAGATGTTCTGCACATTTAGAATAACCGAGTAACCCAGTGTGCTTCCCTCCCCGCAGCTCCCTTCTCCAAAGCCTTGGCCAGACAAGCCGGGGCCCTCCTTGCCCTGGGGAAACTCATCCCAAATAGCAAACAGCCGTGCTGCTAAAACGAGCAGGATTTCTGCAAGCCTGGAAATAGCTGAGTCTCTGCTGCCTGAGCAGAGCTGGCCAGCTTGTGGCCTGGGACTAAGCTTTTTATGGATGAAGCTGAAACATCTGCTTTTTGGGGAGGGGAATAAAATCTGACACATCTCAGCTTTAGCTCTTGTGGCCCCTAAAGAACCCAGGTGGGATTTGGGGCCCCGTATGCCTGCCCCTGTTGTGACTTGTAGGGTCAAGTTGATTATTTTTTTTGGTGGTGGCAGAACGCCCAGCCCCGGAGTATCTTATAGGAAATTTTCAGTAACGGAAAGGCTGAAAATAGATGTGGAAGATGATGGGGATCTTCTATGAAACTGAAATGAGTTCTCCTGTGCTGAGCACCAAAAGCTGCAGATGTGCTCCAAGAAATAAATGTATTTTGGGGAACAGATCTGTTTCAACACTTTTCTTTCCATTTTAGCGAGCAATGAATGACAGCGGAGGGGTGTTAATGCAGGCGGGTATGTCACGCCTGTGCAACGTCAATCGACACAGGATTAAATAAGACATGTGGAAAATTCTTCTAGGAAGTAAAGCCTAGTGAGAAATAATCATTGAGGAGCTCGGGAGGTGCAATAACCTGCTCTAGGCAAGCTGCGGTCCTCATCTGTGCCCCTGGCGGTCTGCCAGGCGATGGATCAGCAGTTTGGAAGGAAGTGGCATACTTGGCACGGGGGAAGGTTTGCTGGTCTGTGAGCATCCCGCAGTGCTGAGAGAGCAGCTCGGGGTTACTGCGCTCGAAAATGGCTTGTGAGGAACGGGGCTGCCTGGAGAGAGCAGAGGGAGGGGTGGATGGGGGGCAGGAACTGCTCTGGAAGGCAAATTCCTGTCCTTGGGGACAAGGCAGCTGCCACTGGAAGAACTGATGCTCCACCAAGGTTTGTGTATGAAAAGCAATTCCTTTTCCTCTGTGTTGAGGGCTGCTGTAGGGTTATTTTAGCTGTTTGCAGAAACAACAGTTGAGCCTGATGCAGGAGTGCGGGGCTGGACCAAGGAGGATTCAGTGTGCACTGTGGCTCCAGCTTTGGGAGCTTTTCATCCAGGCTGGTTAGTGTTCCACTCCTGTTTTGTTTCACCAACCTCAGCCGCTCTTAGGCTGGGTTTATGGCTGCTTTGAATTGACATAGTGGTGAATTTGTCTTGTAATTATCTTGGGGTTTTATTATAATCTATTATGTGTGTATGTTGCTGTCAACTTGCAGTTAAAACATCTCTGCACACATCTGGAGCGGGCAGAAGGACAGGAGGAGCCAGGATGGCCCTGGAAAAAGGCAGAGTCCTTTCCAAACTCTCATGGGCTTGTGTTGTATGTAGCTGATGTTATATTTTCTAGGATGTCTGTCTCAATGTCAGTGTGAATGTCCCCTCCCTTGTCCTTGCTCTGGAAAAGATCTCAGCATGTAAAAGAGAACAGGGACATACTGTAAGTGACCTCTCTGCCCTTTTGTAAGGACAACATTTGTTTTCCTGTGGCTATGAAAAGTCTGTCCTCCCTTTGAGTGATGAATGAGGGCATCTCAAATGTACGCAGATTACTTTGAAGCTATAGTGTGTACCCGAGTACATAGTGCTTCATACATTGCTTATCTGAGTGATGGACAGACTATCAAGAGCTTTTCATGTATAAATCAATCTTCTCAAAATATTCTGACAACTCTTCTTGGCATTTGCCTTGTGTCCAGCTTCCCAAATATTTTATCTCATTTGGCTGCTTCCAGTTCTCAACATGCCTTTTGCTCATCTGGATGATTGGTGCTGGGCTGCTGTACTTGTCTGCATGGGCTGGTGCCTTGATGTGTCATTTACCTTCTAGATGTAAAAATACCAAACATTACTTATAGACATTCACGAGTGGATGCACAAATGATTGGAAGTGTCAGCATGCGCTTTTCCAGATGGTGGAAGCATGTTCCTTACTTCATTTATTTCAAATGTCAAGCTCAGTGAAATTAATTACTTCCAGACTTGAACTGAAGTGACGGAGTGATTCTTGTCTCTGTTACACCGGCGTGGGGTGAAGCTGCGTGCTCCATTGCAGGAACAGCCTTTAGGACTAGAAAAGCAGTTACTAAGCTGTGAGTCTAAGCAGTGTCAAGGGCTGGGTTTGCAGCAGGATGACCAGTCTTTGGTGTCATGGGGAAAGCTGGGTTTGGTTTTGGTAAGGAGGGATGTCTCCTGGGGGAAGAATGGCTTGATGGGTGAAAGATGAACTTTGTCTTGGGTCTCTGCTCTGCACGGCAGGAATGCAGCAGCTTGCCTGGGAAGTGCCTTGTTGGTGCCCTGCTTGGGGTGGCAGTGCTGGCATCCCGGTGCTTGCTCTAGTGCTCATTGCACTGCACTGAGCCTTGGATCTACCCTTAATCTTTTACCCTTCTACTTTATCTGCAAAAGGATGCTGTTGGGTTTTTATTTGCAAAATATCTTGTTAAGTTCTTTGCCTCTTTGGGGGTAGGAATTGTAGAAATGGGCAGGGTTGCAGAGAAGCTGCTGTGGTCAGATGTTGGCAAAGCTCCAGGGATGGATGCTGGATTTGGGTGCCCAAGTCAGGGCCATGAAGGACTGAATTTCAGGGTAACAGCTCTCTGAATGAAAGCTCTGAGCTCTTGGTGCTTTTGGAAACTGGGGTGGATGAGTCTCAAGGCACTGCTGTTGAAACTGGAGCAGTAACAGCAGATGTGGTTCTTGCTTGCTGCTGTTTCACTCCTGGGGTGTGTTTGCATCGTGGCTGTCCTGGCTCTGGGAGCTGTGCAGAGCTCTGGGGAGTTGTTTGGTATTTTGTGTAGCCCCTGGGCCAGAGACAGGGCTGACAGGCTTCATCCAGAGCCTTAGAAACAATAACTGTGCAGCTGAAAGTGTTTGGTTTCCACCCTCTGTTTTGCTTCATATAAAAAGAGTGTGTTCCTGTAAGGGCTTTGCTAGATACTTCCCTCTAATAATTGCATTTCTCAAGCCACTCTTCTTTTCGGAAGATTTCTTGCAGCAATTCTGACCCCCACTTTTAACCTCATGGTCCCCATGCCTTGTTACCTGGGTCTGATTCTCCTCCTCAGTGGCCGCTCCTTCCAGTGTCCCTCCCAACAGGATTTGTGAGCCCTCCCTTGCCTCACCATACCCAGAAAAATAAACAGCCCCTTGCCCTCTATTGTTTCTCTCTTTTGTCCCAAGTACAGTAATGCCTCTGAGCTGCCCCAGGGCTCCCGCGTTCCCATGCTTCCCCTCGCTCTCACAAAGGATCTCTTCTCTCCCTGCCTTCTGGGTGTTGGGACTCTGCAAATACGTGCCAGCGACCCTTTGCTCTGTATGAAAATAGTCCTTGCCGTTTCGTAGCTGTCACTTATTTTTGCTCCTTTAATTAGACTTGATCTCAGTTGTTGTGTTTTTTCCCCTTGACCCTTCTTTAAACTGCAGTCAGGTTTTTTTGAAAAGTTTTTCCGCTCCCTTTCTACCTGTGCATACCCAGCCGTGCTGGCTCACACAAGCTGTCTCTCTTTGGATTAAGTTGGAAGGAACTTTAATTACAAGACTCCAATCTTTCCCAAATATTTCTTATTTCTGTGTTGTAAGGCTCCCCTGGGATGGGACGGCACACTTGCAGTTCAGATCATCCTTCCATCTGCTTTTGCCTAAAGCTGGCAGCTCTTTGTGTGACTCCCTCAAATCCTTGTCTCCGTGGGTATTTCAGCACTGCTGTCATCGCCGAGTTTGAACTGCTCTTACTCTGTGGCATCTTCATTCATCCTGGCTGGCTGCCTTTCAAGGATCGTGTCCAAACAAAGGGCTGATAACTTCTTGTGTACTGTCATATGCTGAGCCTGTGGTTTCTCTACGTGTAGAAGGACCTCTCCTTGGGATGAACTGCCCGCTGCTGTTAGGGTTTTGGTGGAGTGATGCTCTTCCACCCCACAGGAGGATCTGCTCTGGGGTATCCTGGTTCTGTACAGCTAAGCTGTTTTCCCACCTCATCAATATCACATTAATCAAAATCCCTCTTCTGCTGATGATCAAAATTCTGGCCTTTGCACAGATGCAGACTTATCCAGGAAAATATTTCCAGCCTTATTTTCAGTGACTGCCCTGGAGTGCAGGCTGGAGCAGCATCCTCCAGCCACCTGACTGCCTTGATGGTCCCCAGCCGTGCTGCTGCTCACCCTGCCAGCCAGCTGCCTTAGAACATCGCTGCGGAGCCAGCTGCATCCCCTGCCAAGGTTACTACGGCTTCTTCCCACTGCCTGCCGCTGCCTTTTGTAGCAGATTCCTGCCCCGTGGTCTCATTGGGGTCCTGTTAAGAACTGCTGAAGGGCGATAGGGGATGTTCATTGTCATCCTCAGAGGAGGACTGACACGGCGTTACAGCAGGTCTGTTTGGTGGCTTGGGAGTGGAGGCAGGTTCCTGTGCGTGTACTTGGGGGGAAGGTTACAATGCATATAGTAGTGGTAGAAAAAAAATCTGGTTTAAGGCTTATAAAGCGTATGCTTAATTAATGCTTGTCTAACATAGGTGGTTAAGGGGAAGTTTATTGGTTGGTGAAGTCAGTATGGTGTAATGCTCAGAGCTGCAGATGAACTCCCTCTTCATCCCTCACTGACTCCTGTGACCTTGCTCAGGGCTGTTTGTATTATCCCGCTTACGATACAGGAAGAAAATAAATTTAACAAGAAATGTTGTGAGCCATTGAAACAAATGAAGGGGATAATGTCAAGGTCAATGTCTTATGCTGGAGAAAGAACAGTTTAAACTGTGGTTAATATGTCAGAGTGATGATTTCTGTGCTGCCTTTTACTCATCTTGTGTTTCACCTGCTGCATTTTTGCACCCTTAGGAAGGAGGAGAGTGATGGGGGCTCTGCTTGGGCTGCAGTTAAGGAGATGGTAGAGCACACATCAGTGCCAGTCCGCACTCAGTCGAGCTATCCTGGGTCACTCACTGGGACCCAAATGGGTTTTGGGGGGGACACAGCCTAGTGCAGGAGCTCCGTCTGTCACCCTTGGAGCTTGGGGCACTGACTCTGCTGCTGGAGGTGCCTGGGGTTGCTGTGTTGGACCTTGCTGGGCTGTCTCCGTGTGCTGTGATTGCATTTCTCAACATCATGTAAATGAATGCTGCTTGTGCTGTGCTCTCCTAGACAAATTTGTTTTTTGATTACCCATCTCTTAGGGACAGATGCTGCCAGCCTTAGCACCTTACCTTATTAAGGAAATTGCCACCCAACACGTTGGGATTGTTTGAAAGCAAAGTAAATATGATTCCCTAGTGGGAATAGGGGAGAGTCCTGTGGGGAGCACATGGCTGTGCTAGGCTCCTGCAGAACACCTTGGCTCTGGGCGGTTTTATATACACCAAGCAGGAGTTTAGCTGTTTCCTTTAGAGAATTTAGTTGCCTGGAAAACTGTTTTTTCAGTGTTAGGAAAAATCAAAACAGAAGTCAAAACTGCCCAGCTTTTAATGGCTGGTATATCAAGGTGGTGATCTGCACTTTATTGGCTTTAGATGAAGTATTTCTATATAGTTGTCTGTGGTTTGTGTCCTGGAAACCCAGAACTATTGGAGAAATACTAGTTCTGTGATAAAATTCTGAATTCCTTTTCAAGTTTGGCACTCTTTGGGGTTGGACATGAGGAGAATGGCCCTTCAGTGAAATTAATCTTTTAGCATCTCTCTAATCTCTTCAATCAACTTTTTGGTTTTGGTCTGAAATGTGAGGAAGATTCTGTATTTGGGATTAAAATTGCTTTTCACTACTGCTGGCAGTGAGACTCAGTTTCCTTCCTCTTTGATCTCTCTGTAAAGCAGCACCAAGACTTGGTTTCAGATTTGCTGTTGTATCTGACCCCTGGGAGAGCTCTGGAATAGCTCAGACCTGGATGGATCATCACTCGTTACACCCAGGGGCTGTTTGTACTGCTGATTGCCCCAAATCCATGCTCTTGGGTTTATGCACCACATGAACTCTGATCTGAAGAACACGTTCACTGGCAACCTGGGAGGGGGAATCCTGCATTAAAAAGGGACAAGATTTTGTTGGGCTTCCCTCTCCTGCCTGCTGACCATGAGTGAAAAGGCAGAGAAAATAAACCGTGGTGGGAATTGCTGCTGAATGTGCAGAGGGTTGGCCAAGTTGCTCTGCAGAAGTGTGAAAGAAAGACCTTAATCCCACTGGTTCCCTTTGCCAAGAGCCTGCACGTGCCGCCCTTTATGTTGCCCTGTTTGTTTGGTGCTCTGTTTATTTTTTTTCCTGCCTGGGAATGAGAATTTGCCCCGCTGCCTGTCAGGAGGGCTCTGGGTCCTGCTGCTGCCAGGTCCTGGTTGTCTTTGCCCGTGGTGATGCTCGCCCTGTGGCAATGCCAAGCATCTTTCTGCCATGCTCCTTTCTCTGTTTCACCTTAGTTGTATGCCACTAAGAAGCCAGAACTATCATTTCCTGAAAAGCCTTGGAGTATATCTGTATTAGGATATGGAAAGCATCATTACAGCAGCCTGCAAATATTACAAGCCTGACTGATCAAAGTTGTGATTGAGTTCTTTAAACCTCCAAGTATGATTAAAGAGGTCAGGCCTTGAACCAGTTTCAGGCAAGTGAAAATAAGCTCAAGGCTGGAACTGAACTCTCCCAGATGCTGAGGCAAAGCAAGGTTGGGTTTGGGTGATGGTTTTTGCTCACAGCCTGAGAAAAGATGTCCTGGAGATAGAGCTACTGAAATAAAACCCTTTTCTTACCTACAGAAAGAAATGCAACACCAGTCACCACACTAGCTGAATATTGCATAAAGAAATCTTTAGTTATTTCCATTCATTATATACATTTTCATATATTTTTATCAGNCAAGGAAATCTTTAGTTACTTCCATTCCTTAGCTGGAAAGGACTCAGCAGAGAGAAGTACATTTTCATATATTTTTATCAGGACTGGTTCATGGGAAGGTTACCCAATATTTATTATCTCCTTTTTGGCTTGGCAGGAGCACTAATTGTTGCTTAAGTGGGCTTATAGCAGGTTGCTGTAAATGCCAGTGCAGAGGGTCACCTTGCCGTCAGGCTCCCTAAGAATATCTTGCACAGAAACTTGTGTTTGAGCAAATGATACCGAGGCACTGGGTCTTGGCTCTGCCTCCTTACTGTGAAGGCAACAGCTTCTGAAGACTTTGCTGGCTTTGAGATCTTTCTTCACATCCGTCCTGGGAGTGGAAAGATCCATAGGAGGAAGGAGAATTTTTTTCTTACTGTTCCAGCTTAGCTTTATGGCCCCAGATAGCTTCATTTTTCTTCTTTCCCAGCCGTGCTCTGATGGACTGTCTTGCTTTCAGTAATAGGAATGCCGGCTCAAAAGGCCTCGGGAGCACCATGAAACTGAGAAAAAGAGAAGGAAAAAGATATTCAGCAAGTGATGGTGTAGTTCAGCCATCCCTTGCTAGATCTCAGCTAGTGGCATGATGTGGTGGTGGGGGTGAGATGGACAATCAAACGAGGGTCCCTGGTCCCTCCCTGCATGCTGTGGGCAAGGCTGTGATGGGAATGTTGTGTCTTCTCATCTCCTTTCTTGGAAGATTTGGCAAAGTTGGAAGGGATTTAGGAAACAGCAGCTGGAGCAGTGATGGGGCTGGGAGGCTGGACTTGGAGGGCTCATGGAAGCAGGTCAATAGGGGAAGGTCCTTTCCAGAGGCTCAGGAGCATGAAGGGGTTGAGGTGCTGAACTTTATTTGCTCAGACTGGTGAATTTGGAGAGAGCTGAGTGTTTGAGCCAGGCCACAGGGAAGAAGGTCCCGAAGGACCTGGTTTGGGGACCTCCACAGCTACTGCACAAAGCACAGGCAGAGAAATGCCCAGAAGCAGGAGTGTCCTGGCAGGACCTGGGCTGCAGCCCAGCAGATCCGTTGCTCTTGCAGCTTGTGCTCTGCTCTCTGCCCGTGCTGTGCTCCCTGCTGGAGCAAGGTCCCTGGAAGCACCTGGGGAGCTGGGGATGGTGGCACTGTTTTGGTTCCTTTCCAGCAGTGGGAAGAGGTAATTTTAACAATGGGATTGGTGAGAGGAGCCTGTGTGTGCAGGGGTCCCTCCGTCTGATCTGGAAGTGTACGCAGAAGTGACTCTGGACTGATCTCAGTTGTTCCTTCCTGCAAGCCAGGAATGGCTTTTATCTTCTACTTCATCAGTATACCTGAAACCTCACCTTGAAACTGGATTTTGGGCATTTTTATTCTCAGTAAAGACCGCCATAAGTACTTTAGCAAAGAAAGATCAAGATATACACATGCTGGGTGGATTAGTTGTATGTACATGTTTGTACGCTGCAGTAGGATTTCAGAATGGGGGTCAGGAACCCTCCTGACCATCCCCTCTCCTGATTTCCCCAGGAGGCAGCGACAGCTCCGGTGCTGCCCATCACTCCAGTACCGCTTCTCCCTGTCAGTGCTGCTGGGAGAGCTCGCAGTGATTTTTATAACAGTCATTGGCCTCTAATTAGATAGTTGATGCCAAGGTAATAATAATAAAAGGCTCTTTATTTAAAACAAACCCATGTGAATAATTATGTAAATATTTGTCTGGGCCAGTGTTAGTCTGAGTCCTGAGAAAGCTTTTTGGATGGATATCTTGGATGTTTCTTGCTAGTTTTTATAGTAGCACATTTCAATTCAGATGCTATCTTTGGGTTTGAGTTCTCCTTCGTGTATAACAGAGGACCTGAAATGACATCTTAGCTTTTAAGTGATGCAGATATTTCCAAGAACAGCCAATGTACAAATCACACTGTAACCAGTTTAATAGAAAATATCTGAAGGTGTGGGGGGGGAATGATTAGGCAGCTGTGACCCAAATTTGCAAAAATCAGTTCTTGTTCCCGTGTGACTCGGTCACTGCTGCAACACCCCATAGTAGCAGCTGTGGGTTTCAGGCAGATGAAGCTGTGATCTTATAGGAATATTGGCACATGTTGAGCAAAAATCCATCATTTCCTTTGGATCAGCTCCTGGAACAGTGGTGAGAGGGTTTCTGATGGTGGCTTTACCTCTGGGGTGGTTTGTCCCTCATCCCAGGTAGGCTGGTGCAGGGAGGAGGGGGCTGGTGCTGGGTAATTAGCTCCTATTCACCTCCCAATAGCTACTTGTAATGGAGCTGCTGCTCTGAGTGGAGGAGGGGGTTAATGGAATAGTAGGGTGGTAAGATGGTAGTAAAGTTGTATTGGATTAGTAATGAATTAGTTATGAATTGATAATAAGTTAGTTATGAAATANAAAAAAAACCTCAATTGGCCTGAAGTGAAATAATGTTCATTGCATGGTGATGTTAACAAAGAAACCCATGTAAACACCTATCTACTAAATATAGTTTAGAACTGGGAAAATCATTAGGCACTTGTCACTTCAGTGAATTTCTCTCTCCCTGCTTATGGACTTCCCTGGAGGGCAGCACATCTCTGCAGGTGGTTTGTGGTGTTTGCTGAGAACTGATGAAACTCGTGGCTGTGGGTGGTTAACTCGGGTCTGTGCATCTTCCTGGGCTGTTCTTACCTTGAGAGCAGCACCTGTGTTGTGCAGACGCGAGCTGTGTAATCTCACAAAGGAACTAATGCTCCTGAGGAAATTTTGGATAACGAGCTTCAGAAACACTTCATGGAGTCAAGCAGTTATTTGAAATTTGCCTTTTGGCTACTTTTTTTTAAATGAGGAAAATCAGATATAGAGTAAATGCCATGAGTGCATTGATTTAAATGTCAGAGAAGAATTTGTTTTGCATTTCTTTTCCTGTGTCAAAATATTCAAGTCATACCCTAGTGCTGGAAGTGACTCAGCAGTGGGACTCTGTGTGACTGTCCAGCCAGTTCCTTACCCACCTCGTGGCCCATCCATCAAATCCATGGCTCTCTGATTTAGAGACAAGGATGTTGTGCAGAACGGTGTTCTAGCAGACCCCTGCTATACTGTCACCTGTCCCTGCCCTCCCTTGCTATAGCGGGTGTCATCCAATTAAATATTTCAAAATAAAAATTACTTATCCTTAGTCCCATTAACTTTATGGGCACCTAAAACCCCACAGTGCATGAAAACGAGTCTTTGGCTCCTAAATTATTCTATCCTGGAAGCATCCCAGCTGGGCTGCCCGTGCAGAGGTGTGGGGCAGTGCCCTGCAGTAAACCCCTCCGTGGTTGTGTTTGCTTTTAAGTGGCTGATGGGATGTGCCAGCCATGCCATGCTGATTGCCAGCCTCTCTGTAGCTGCAGTGTTTACCATGGTGGAAAGGATTGTAATTATGCAGGTGCTTGTGTTAATGTGTTTAATTAAGCTCATGGTTGGGCAATCCACTTGAAGCACCACAACAGAAATCAAAGGGTTGGGCAGTGGTAGGCTGGGAAGAGGATATTAGTCTGGAATGATGGCTGTTCCCCCAGAGCTTCTCTGTTTTGACTGTGTTGGTCTGGCTGATAGAAGATGCTGCCTGTACCTCTTGTCCCCTGTCTGCTCTACCATCTGCTCTAATGGTACCTCTTCATCTCCTGTTTTCCCCAAATACTGCTGGAAGATGCTGAGATGGAACATAATCCTTTGTGTTGCACTTGTTGGGGTCAAGGTGGTCCTACTTCCCTTGGCACAGACTTTGATTTAGAAAGTGGCCCTATAAACTGTTTTTTCTAACACTGAGGCTTCAAGAAAAGATGTAATGTTGGTCATCCTATATAGATGTAGGCTGGTTATGTGCATCCTGGTGTGTTCCACTGTGCTCCCAGCCATTAGCACAGGAGGAGGAGGGGAAAAAAAGCCCTGACCATGGCTTGTTCTGTTCCCAAACTGCCCTGATGTGCAGGTGGGCTGCTGGGTGCTTGTAAGTATCCCACAGAGGTGGGCTGGGGCTTCCTGGGTGTGGGGCATGACGTCTTCATATGATGTTTCTAGCCTGTCTGATGCCATTCCCATCCCGTGTCTGTGAGTGCTCAGTGACATCCTCAGGATGCAGGGAGATGGTCACCCACGTAAAATGAGCAGAGGGCTGCAAAGCATTGCTTTTGCAGGACAGCCACAGTTCAGCTGTTTGAATTTTGTTTCTTTTTTCTGGGAGGTTTTTGTTTGGGAGGTTTTGCAAGATATCATGGGGAGGAGGCCAGTGCCTTGATCCATGTTTCCCCGGTTTCATCAAAAGGTGATGCCCTTCTTGTTCTTGATTTAATGCCAAGTAGCTTTGGATACCAAAAGGAGGAAGAAAGGTGCCCTCTCTGATGTGCCACACAGGCTGGAGCAGATGGTGACCCTGGCAGCATGCTGCAGCTGGCTGTGGCTGAAGGAGGATGCTCACACTTGCTCTGAAAAAGAGGCTGTTATGTCAGGTCTTCATGTGTTATTTCCCCTTGTCTGGGGGATGAGGATGCTAGCTTCTTCCTTCCTTCCTTGCAGGAGTTCTGCACCCCATTAAAACTGGCTGCAAAACTTCTGGTGACTGTTGTGCTGCAATATCAGGCTCTAATTAAATCCTGGAGGGCTTTAAGTTGTTGATCATTACAAAATACTTTGAAAATGTCAATGCTGTCCAAGTGCTAGAGTCTGGAAACACGTGGCACTCCTTAGAGCAAAGACAAAAGGTTGAACTTTGCTTTTCCACCCTCCAGTGCAGCTGCTTGAGAGCTGGGGGAGCCCCCGGGCTGGCTGCAGCTGGCCAGGTGTGGGTCCCGTGGCAGCACAGTGACACTGGGGAAGGCAGCGGAGATCCTGTAAGGACAGAAAAGAATGATCGCTTGTATGAGCAATGAATGTTTTGCTTAAACTGTAATTAGCCAGAATGAAACCTGTAGTTTGGTTGGGTTGCCTTGAGTGTGCAACATGCTCACGGCGGAGTGGGATTCGGGTCCCCAAGTGATGTTGGTGTGTCTGTGGTCCCTGAAGCACTCTGTGCATGTGGTCCTGGGCTGGAGTTGTGAGTGATGCTTCATGCTGGTTCTTCATCACCTCCTGTAGAAAAGCAGGTGCCAGAGAAGAGACAATTCTCCCATCAGAGGTTTTTCTTCCCTCACCTCAACCTGGAAAACCTCAGTGCTATACCTGCAGAGCTGCTCTGCCAAAGTTTTGCTTGGGAAGGATGATGGACCCTTTGAGATGTGGTTTCCATCTCCTGCTGTTACATCTCCACGTGGTCCCTCAGGGCTGAGGCAATCCAGGGGCTTCGCCAGGGTTTGAGGTGGGGTTTGAGTGAAGGAAGCAGAGACTTGGGGCAGGGGGAAGGAGGGGGAGCGCCTGTTCATGTGCACGTAACTCGCATCCCTTTACGGCTGGCTTTCAGAAACCACTCCTACAACCAAGCTTTCTTTAAGACCTCTCAGCTAATCATTCAGAAGATGGAGTCATGCTTCATCACCGTTTCCTTGCACAGATCTGCTGAGCGTGTGAGTTTGGAGTTTTAACAACTCTCAAAGTTTCAGACTCCATTCACCCTTAGCTGTTGTTCAAAGGGCAAAACTCCTGCCAGCAATCCAAACTTCTGCTGGAAAACTTCCCAAAATGTCACAGTAACCCAGAAATACTTGATGCAACTGGTGGGAGATGGGAAAGCTCTCCCTGGATCCCCGGTAGGATGGGAGCAGCGGGGCCGTGGGCAGGGTGGTATGCGAGGCATCTCCGCTGCAGCCTGGGTGTGTGAGCAGAGGCAATGACGATGGTGACGACGAAGCTGGTGATTCACCCAATTCCTCTGACCCTGCTGTCAGGACAGGGCTGTAAAAACTCCTCGGACACTGAACAGTCGCTCTGGCGTGGGCTGGGGGTTTGGCAGGGCTTGACTTGGGCTCTGCCTTAAAAGGCTTCGTGCTTTTCTTTCAAGCTGATGCAATGGTTTGTTTCAGGGGAGAGGGGGGTAGGAGGAGGTGGGTTGGGTCCCCCTGCTTGGGAACAACTGGCAAAACCCAGGGCAAGTCCCCTGATTCCTGCGGGGATGGGGGGGCTGCAGGGAGAGGGATGCTGTGTATCAGATCTGTGCCCCCAGATCTGCCCTTCTGGACACCCTGCCACTGCCATTCCATGTGCTCTGGATTTTGTTCATCCTTTTTTCCCAGGATTTGTGGGAATGGGGCTCAGCAGTTCCTTGAAAGGGGGCAGAACCCCTACCTTGCGGGTGCTCTCCTCTGTGTGCTCTTGGCACACAGCAGCGGGCTGTCCCCAACTTCCCAGTGACAGATGTGTCACTTGGCTGCTCTCTGGCTCATGGAGGGACCTGTCCTGGCTTGGGGCAGGAATTGTTTGGACCAGAGCTGCTGTGATGTCGGAAGAAAGCCCATCCCTCTCCCTGGCCCTTTAGCACTCTTTCCTCCCCTGAGTGATCCCTGTGCCCATGGAGCCAGCCCTGTGCTGCTCTACTTTCCTTTCCCCCGCCACGGGAGAATCTGAAATCCCCAGTTCCTCAAAATGAATGGGATATTTGCTGCTCTTGAATGAGGCTGGGACTTCCCCCAAAGTCCTCAATGTTTGCCTGTTTTCTGTGCATTGTGTCTTTCCGTTTTGCGTGGCATTTGCAGCAGAGATTTTTTTTTTTGCGTGGTTTAATGATATTCTGTGGAGGAAAGGCTTGCTCTTTCCTTGCTGTTCGCTGCTAACACCACTGCTTTGTTAGAAACCCAAATGATTGATTATTTTTTTAAAAAAAAAGATTTACGCTCAAAGGAACAAAGATTATTTGATTCTTTGAATTTAATGTAGTCTTGCAGAGCTGCTCCAGTATCGGTTCTGGGTTTCTTTCTTTCCCTTTTGGGATTATGAATACGATCTTTCGAATCTGACTCTGCATAATGGTTTTCTTTGTTCACAGTTGGGACTATTTGGGCCTTTAAAAAACCCCATAAGGGGACAGCGTGAGTCATTGGTGAAATATTCGGTTATCTAGAGCAATGTGAATCCACGCAGCTCTGCTGCAGCTATTGGAATGGAGCTGGTGTGCACCAGATGAGTATCTGACCCCTTTTATACCTGCCCTTTTTTT